>JACCGJ010019824.1:0-45172 GCA_013407085.1 Atriophallophorus winterbourni
GGCTGCAGACAAGAATACATAAACATCACGGAATTATTCTATGGTATTAAGGATTACACTGAAATAATCGCTAGGATCATAAATCTTTGCTTGTTAGGCTCCCAGAAAACAAGGTAGCAAAAAGCGAAAATATATGCTTCCATCGTCGAGTTTCATTGCGTGAAATCTCGAAGATGTTCTGATTAAATTAATGTGCGAGATGTCAAAGATTACAAGACCAACGCCACAATTGTAAAGTCCTACTACAAAGTTTCCCATCAGTATCATGTTGTTCCGCAAAGATGTTTTTCGTGAGTCTTGATGTTGGCACCAAGTTGATAGCACACGGAGGTTATCTGCATTCCCGACCAAATCGCTTACGAATTCCGGCTACGATTGTTCAATCACACTCACCGGGTTGATCAGTTTTTGATCCTGTAGAATGCGGATCGCAATGAGGAACGCGAACATTAGTTTGTGCTTTTCGAACAAACTCCGGCACACGTTGCAGTAAAGGCTGTACGTGAAATTGTTGTTGATATTTTCCACTCGTTGCGGAACATTGTCTGTGAAACGGAACAAAATGAAGGGAATAAGTGATTAGTTACTGCAAGAAGACGAATGACCATATATCATATATATATATATGACAGAAAATATTCGAAAGCGAAATTGGCCTTGAGACTGTACTATATTCTAGATACCTGCTCATTGTGTGTGTAAATCCAGTTGGCAAGTCATTTCTTGTGATCGATTTACGTGAAGCACAATCATACATCCATGAGTAAATACTGGTAACGGAAAACAATGGCTCAGTGTTCAATTACATGAAAAAACAGTCTGAATATTATGGATTCAACATGTTGCAGAGTAAATTTACAAGAGCAACGGGACACTCCCGTTGTTTCCTAATGAGCCACATTTACCGCACAGCTCGTACAGATCTCAACTTAGTCAAAGAGCGAATTCCTGATTTATGCGATATCATTAGATGATGATCCACAACACCGCAAGTAGGAGAGCTAAAATGAAAGCTGATAAGTTAAACTGCACCATCCAGGGGGTGCATGGATGCTGTCCGGTCTCCCGGGCCAGGACAACGTTGCCCATGGCTTTTCGTCATGCACCAGGTCGATTCGTGAACACATCGGCTGTAAAATGAAGGCGTAGTATCTAAAGAGCACGTAAGCCGATTAAGCGATAGCGTACTCGATCCTGATTTATCTAGGACCGCTTGATCCCAATCGGATTAACTCATACACAAAATGAGCCAATTAATGTCGGAATTATGTTCAAGGTCATAAATGCAGTGAAAATATTCACGTGATTCCCACTCATGGTTTGACTACTCACCCGCTTTGTCAGCCGTCATGATCCCGTTCAAAAATATATTGATGAACCATTCCAAGGAATATTGATACATGGGGTCAATATTGGCCAGATCCGACACACAGAAAAACAATATCTGAGTACGTCTCGCCACGGGGATGTACTTGCTGCGGGTTTCATCAATGTCGTGTTCCGTTTGCTCGGCAACCACTACTTTGGCTTGAATCTCGCTGGATTTCAATTTTGATGCCTCGAGCGTTTGGATCAAATCGATATCGTCCACGGGCGAGCCCTCGGTTACACTCAACCGTTCCAAAATTCTGTCCTCTATCTCTTTCAGTTCCTGTTTCATTTTGGCGTTGCTCACGATCAATTGATTCTTCGCTTCCTCCAAGTCGGGACGCTCTTCTGCTACCACGATTCCCAGTAGCTGGTCCTCCAGACCGTCCGGTGACAAGGTGAAATTGACCAAAGTGACCTTGGTTGACACTTCCGGTTTGTAATTCGGGTTCGGTAGCTTGGTAGTGATGTAGAAGCGGAAATCGTCGTGGTACGGGATTACCGAGTCACCTAGTTTGATCACGGTCGAGCCTTGGTGTCGATATGTTTGTTTGAGCAGAATGGGTTCCAACGCAGGATCCAATTCTTCCCCCACGTTCTCAAGTAAACATGGTTTCCCAAATCGGATGGAGTTTTCTAGGTTGCGTAGGAAATCTTTATCGGACATTTTGATCACACTCATGCCTTCGTTAGTACCTAAAGCTTTGATCCATTTGTTGGCTTGCCCCTGTGGGTCGATAAACAATGGCCACCTGCGTGACAGCTGCACTATGACCGCATTCTCGATGGATAAAACGTCTTTTGGCAAACCATGAATATGCCAATTACGAAGTTTGACGGGATCACCGAACGTTTGCACCAGCGTCGGAGCAGGATCAGTGGTATGGGGTACGCCATTGGCTTTCAGCTTTGAAATCCATTCGTTTGACAAATCAATACGGTATTTGCCAGGGAAGGGTCCCAAGTAAGCAACAGATCCTGCAGAACAAAGCACGTTTCCAACTAAGTTGTCCAAAAGGTTGTTCAGTTTGACGATTGAATCCTGCCAGCGTATTTTCTCGCTCCCGAGACCATTGATGAGTTTATCTGCTCTGACTAGACGAGCCTCGCACAACTGACTCTTCTCTTCCAGTTCGTGTTGTCGGCGAATACACTCGTCATATTTGCTTTGTAGCAATGCGATTCTTTCTTCACAGGCCGCGAGACGATTTCGAGCCTCTTGTAAAATTTGCTCGGTTTCTGCTAATTCCCTCTCAGATGCCAGCAGGGCGGCCTTCTTGGGGGCAACATTTTTAGCAACATGATGGTATTTGTACATGGCTCGAACCCATAAGCAAATACTGGTACATGCCTTGCTGACCTTAGCGATTGCTGCTGGAGTGAAACTATCAGATTCTATATAGGGTTTTATTTTAGTGATAACACTCTCCGGAATATTCTCCTTGTCATAATTGAGCAGTGAATCCAAGAATTTCCCAGGATCCTGCAGAAGCATTTTACCCGGCTCCCAGTAATCGTCCACCTTCACACCTGGTTTGTCACCGGCAATTTTTTTCGGTTTGACATCTTTCATTATACACACGGTCTCGATCACAAGACGAACACCTTCCGGAGGTCGCATCATAGCACGGACTTCCGTGATGTCGTTTTTGTTCAACGCTTTTAAGGCTTCCAATGATGCGTAAAGCGCAGGCATTGCCTCGTCAAGATCACGCTGTGCGTCGTCTCGGATGATTTCACATTCCTTGGCCTTGTTCAATGCTTGTTGTTCCTCGTGTGATACAACACTCCTCGTTTCCTCCGCAAGTTTCGAGTCACGAGCAATCTCTTCCATTGTAACTCGGGAATCTTCGACTGCTCTCTCCAACTCCGGTTTCATGATCTCCAACTCTTCTTGCAATTTTGAAACCACTTCCTCGGTGAATAAAATCTTCTCAAGCCCAGTCTTTGTGCGATCACGGGCGGTAATCACTTCTTGCTTTTTCTGGCCATACAACCTGGCGAACAAGCCTAACAACTCAAGGAAACAGGTAGGTGTAACGTAGTTATGTCGATTGATCTCTTGCTTCATCAGATCCGTGGCTCGCATTACCGACTGGTGTATATCAATACACATGCTCACGATCGATTTCAACGTGGCCTCATCGACATCCAGTTCAGGCATGTCTCGCAGAGTACGATAGGCTACCGATTCCAGTGCTTCGGGTGGCCATGGACTATACCAGTCGATTGTGCAACAACTGACCAGCGCCGGGAATTGTCTAAGTCGAGCGCGGAAGGTCTCGCCAATCGGACTCATGGTGATCACAGTGTGCAGATTGGCGCGAACGCGTTTCGTGTACAAATTGAACATGTTGGTCTTGGTAGGTTGCAGACCTTGCTCTACGACCAGCAACTTCATTGCATCATAAATTCGGTCCAGTTCGTCTAAACTGTAGATATTTGGGACATCCCCGGCGTTTAGTATATTATTGATATCCTCCAAGAACGATTCTGATTTGATCTGAAATTGCAAAATAACATTTATTCAACACAAGAGTATTTCTAATCTAGCGCTAACTTAGAAACACACAACATCCTGAACTAGAAAGTAAAAAGGTGATATTTAGTGATGTCATGCAGCCAAATGGTACTTGATGTGGATTCGCTAAATTTCCCTTTCTTACACACTGGTTTTTTTTAGGAATGAGTGTCTAATCAGCATGTCAACGACTTTTATCGCGTCTCCAAATAGCAAGTTGTCGAGATATATTTGGAAACGATTTTGGGATGAGCACTAGTTCATACATGTGCAAGTATACTCTCCACATCATTTGTAATGCCAGAGGTCGCGATGGTTTCGTGATGAGGTAAGTGCCGCTCACATACGAGGAAGTGAGTACGCACAGTAGTCGAAATATCGAGGAAACTCTCATGCTGATGTGGTTCTATACCTTCACAACACTTGATTGGATGCGTTGGATTCAGGAGTAAGCAACTCATCCCAGTGTGCCTGTGCCTAATCTTCTATAAATTTAATCACTTTTTAGCTCCTACCCATCCGCATTTTTTCCGGATTTTTACCATGCCATGGTCCTATGGCAGTTAAGCACTTGGTACTTGTTACCGATGTAATGCTGTCTATGGTGATGCCGATGATGGTGATGATGATGAAATATTGCTCGAAACAGACGAACGCCTTTTCAATCTCGTTTGCTTTGTGGCCGAGGATTCAGAGTTCAACCAAATCCCTATAACCAATGATATTGCACAAATTCAGTTGTTTCACCAAAATGCCTGCTATTATTATTATTATCACCATCATCATCCGTATTGTTGTTTCAATCCTTATGAGGCCGTTTTGGCCCATGGGGCCGGTGTTTATCTCTGGCTTCTTTATCACAACGCGGTATAGAAGATATGATTTCACCCACTGCACAAAGTGCCAGCCTGCCGCAGTTATTTTCGAACTATTGTTAGTATCCATTTTGCACTTAGATGGGTCGGGTTTTCGGTAAGATTAGAACGTGAAATGTTCGATTAAAAGTCGACCGTCTTCTCCACTGTGCCACGGCGCTTGCTATTCCAGTCAATGAGCTGATAAACCGTTCCCATGTAATTTTGGAATGACTGGTGGCGTAGATCGTCCGTTACAATTTACACGTATTCATATCGAACTAGTTGCATACAAGGACAATAAATTTGGGCCATTATGCAAAATCTAAAAATTGTTGACATGTCGAACAATTGGTTGAGCGTAACGAATCAGGTCGATTGATGAAAATCAGAAATTATTTAACAGTCTCCCTGTTTCGCAAACACATCGCTTTCGGTTACAGGTTGTGTGGTTCCACAAACGCACACAGTACAGATCATTTCGGTGAACTTTGAAGCAGTGGTACGAGATATGACCTTGCTGTACTTTCAACGATTGTTAACACCGCAACACAGCAGATGATCAAGGAGCAACATTGCACTGAACCCCATTTTGTAGACAGTAAATAAGTTGCGGTTATCCTAAATTTCGTAAACTGCTGTCCTAAAGAGGTCATATTATTATATTGGTTTCACTCAATCACATGAGATCGGTGCTTATACCTGATTACCGTAGTCCGGAGGGTATCTATGGCGTGGACTATCCATTTGAAATGGTGGCGAAATATCGGATTTATTTTAGTGCTTATAAATAACGAATCGATCGATCGCTTCACTATCAGAGTTGTTCTTCTATTAGCATAATTGTAACGGATTCTTGAGGAAATTAACTTTGCACTTTGTGTTCATGCTCGCGACTGCGCTGCACGACGTGGCAAAGTTTAGTTTTATGAATCGAAATTTTGTTGCATGGAGCGCTAAAAATCATCATTGGTCAAGCAATGCACGATGATAGCCAATCAGAAGGCAGCTTCAGTCGATTTAGCAGGGAAGCATTCGCTTTGTTATCACCCCCACACCTTGCTTCACTGTGATTGGTTACAGTATTCGGCACGCACTCAGCTGTTCAACACGGACGCACACAGAGTCAAGCATTGATATACACGAATCTAATTCCCTGGAAAATGAGCACTGCTGACACTGGTCGGAAAAATAATTGTGACAGCCTTTGCGCACAGTGCGAAATCATATCGTTTGTGGCTCTTCTAGCTATTGAACCAGGAGATAAGCACCAACTCTAAGGGCCCTATGGGTGGGACGAATGAGCAGTGCCAGAACGTTGATTGCACAAGCACCAATTTTCACTTTTCGTTATAGAGCCAAATGCAGTCAAACTAAGGTCTTGTTTAATGTTTCACCGGTGATTTAGTTAGAGATGCAGATTTAAAAATCGAGAAATTGTATAAAACACCGATCCGCACAACATTTTACCTCAGATTCGGTTTTCAGCGCAACTCAACGGTCACTTGTTAATCATTATGATTCCCAAACCAGGTGATCGATCACAAATTAAAGTCAACAATAGAACGGTAACCGTGGTGTCATTGTAGGTTGATCGATCGTGCTTACCTGAGTGTCTGAGAACAAGAAAGTCACCGATTTGTCTTCAATTCCGGCAGCCATCATGATTTTTTTCAAGTCCTCGCGCCATTCGTTCATGCCGTAATTCTTGGACAATTCTATTTGGAAGCAATCGTATTCAGCCCTACAAAGAAAATGGTTCGTTGGAGTTATTACACTACATGGGAAACGAAATGCCTAGTCCGAGCGCGTGCTCATTTTCTAGGGAATTAGATTCATGTATATCAATGCTTGGCTTGTCTGCATCCGTGTCGCACAGCTGAGTGCGTGCCGAATACTGTAACCAATCACAGTGACACAATGTGTGTGGGTATTAGGGGCGGTACCTCACAGTTGAATTTTAAAGGAGAGCAAGCGCTCAATGATCAATGTGCGAAGTGACACCGAGTGACCAACGTTCGTGCAAGGTCGTACGTCGTCTACCATATCGGTCCGATTGGGAACAGGTAGGCGAAGGAATAAAAATGACCACAAAGAAGCAAATAACCCTTCAATATCAACGCGACAATTTCTTGGCCTCTTTTAACTCCGTAGGCGCTCACTCGAGGTCACTCGGTGAAAATGGCAAAAAGGCACAATTGATTGAAATTTCGTTAATTCAAATTACTTCAGTGAAATAACAAGCCCATTCGTAGTATTTTTGTGCAAGTCTTAGCTAACATATCACACTTTATGATACGAAAACCAACCAAAAACCCAACGAACCACCAACGCATAAAATTCTCGTTTTGAAATTCTTCATTCAACTGCACCAGATCACAGAATATACTTATGACAGAGCTGAGTACTCGCATTGAGTATCACTTCAGCCGGCCGTTACAGCGAACCAGCTGCGTTGTTTCAACGATGAAGACGACGACGATGCCAACGTCGACGAATATAATGATGGCTATGAAGAGTGTGATAATGGTGACGATGACAATGATTATTTTGCACTACGTTTCACTTGAATCTGACCCAACAATAACAGGCACTCACATATGCGACGCTAAGCGCGTCAAGCTCTGTCGACCACTGCCGCCCATTCCCAGTAGAAGAGCGTTGCCCTGAGGCTGGCGAATGATTCGTGCCACCCGGCAAATGTGCTCGACCGCGTACATGAACAAGATCAAATGCATTTTGGCCGTGTTCACTTGATTGTAGTCTTCCAAATTCTCCTCGATCACTTGCAGAACCTGAGAGGAAGTGGCGAAAACAAATCAGCAATCATGAATAAGCATAGATACTTGGGTTGAACTAGGAATGAATCACATCTCAGATTTAAACAATTGAGATTTCAATCAAGGGGATGATTCAAATCGCTGATAAAAAGCATGGTTGCATTTTCTCGCCATGCGATACACAATGACGAGTTTCATTTCTTTGCACCTATCGTGAACGGACAGTATGATCAGGTTGCACATGACTTGGCTTTAAACTTGAGACACATCAAATTGTTGCAGGTGAGTTCAACACCAAATATACTTGACGCTGCCAACGAAGGAACCCTGCAAGATCATTCAATGGATGAATCGTAAATCTTAGCACAAATTCGTTTCTAGCATACACGCCTCTAGTCGTTTCTAGCATACACGCCTCTAGTCTAGCTTGTTCAAAATTTTGTACCCATAGTGAGAATTTCCATCAGAACATTATTGCGTATCACAACTACTAGTTTTTTTACAAGCATTGATTGCGCGTGTGTAAATCTAGATGAAAAAGCGAACTCTGTCACCTATAAAACGAAACTTATAAATCCAATCATACAGCCAACATTAGCAATCATCGAATATTTCCACTGTGCTCAAAATGCGTATCGCTAGGTGTAAAACTGCACCATGCAATCTTCGGAATTCGAGTTTGCCGGATTCCTTGAACCCGGAGCATCAATCAGGTGTACCCGGGTGCATTATCAACACTTGACGATTGATTCCCATATTGTCAGCCGACATTTACTTTTAAGATGATAAGTTCGGTAACATCGTTCAATTTAATTTAGCAGAAACAGTTCTTTGTCAGTTAGCTGCGCGGTGAAATGTGTGTGATGGATTATCGATCTGGGAGCGCATATATAATCATACACGGTAAAGGTTTAAAATGAGCTTAATCCATCTCCACTGGATGAAATCATACTATGAATGTGGGGGTAGCGATGAGTGCTAATCACTCGCCTTCGAATGATATGCAGAACACCACCTTCCGGCATAACACAAACAACCCAAACAACCGACGACGACAATAGCGAACTCATACGGATTCTGGTTTGGAAGGATGGCATCAGAACAGTTCGCGAGCGACAACATTCTTGGAAGCATGAGGATATGGAGAACGTCAGCTGCTATCGAACGATATGTAATTCGTTAAAGCCGGTCAAACCAGCTCAGCGTGCTTAGGACTTGAGGTGAACAAGTTGGCACGAGATCAATTCACAAATCAGATTGAAGTGACAACCTGGACAGACATGCTAAGGTACGTGTCATGTGCGCAATAAACGCCATTGACAAATTGGCTTCCTCTTGTGTTGTGGGATTCGTGGGTGAATGTAATTAGCGTTGGAAAGATTGACCTCAGGGACGAATCGGGTCACAATCGACAAGTGGGTGCGAAACACGAGGGGGGTGATGTGATTAATGTTGAAGTCTGTGCAGATAACACGTTCGATTAAGGGACGCGATTTGTTTTCGATTGGCCTGATCAAAACAGTTCACCCCCTATACAATCATATCTAAAGCTTTGTGCTAAAAATATCGGCTGATAAACAATCCAACAAAATTAACTGAACCCGTGGCACCTTACGGTATCAAACTCCCATTACTAACGCCACCAGATTTTTCTGTATACATTTGCATAAATGGTCGGAACAATTTACCTGTGCATGGTCGGTCATTTCAATGTATTTCCAAATGTCACTCGCAGCGGCTGTGAGGAAATCGCCATAGAGCAAGGGCTCTGATTTCACGTAATCCTTCACTTCCAGTTGGAATGGCTCTTTGGATCGTTCGTTGATTAAGTTCTGGAACCACTGACGATCGGTGTCGTTGACCAGTCGATCTTGGAACACACGACACGATTCGTGATACCACAATCGAAGCAGTTGCTCCAGACTGCCGGTCAAACTACTCGGTTCCATCATCAACATGCCCTGGAACACTTTGGACAAGTCTCTCATGTTGAATGTGTAATGACTTTTGGCTGGCGTTGGCAACAACTGCGATTGTATGGTGGTGTACATTTTGATTGAAGTCTTGACCAATTCATCCGCGTGTGGCAACAGACTGGCGGCGGGTTTATCTGCGCCGGATCGACTGAGCCACGATTTCAGAATGGTTCCGAAAATGACCTGCATGCTATTCTCATCCAACTCGTTGAACGATAACAAGTTGAAGTGCCGCATTAACCTGGCTGTGATGGGATTCCGTCCACCACCCGGTGGACCCATAGCACAAATGAAGTTCACATCGACCAGCGTGCGGAATTCCCCGATTGTTTTCAAATCGTACCAACCGCTAAAATCGGTCCATTGCCTAAGCAACTCGATTGGCGGCTGTGCACCGAACACCTCCAGTGCCGGCATGTTGAGGTCATCAATGAAGAATACCAAAAAGCGACCCATCGGGGGACCATACACCTGCTTCCGGCGTTTGTCGAGCTTGCTATCGATCAGTTCTTGAGTTTGTTGAGCGGTGGTTTTTGCACTGAAGATAATGAACTCCGGTATGTATTCAATCGGCATCTTTCGTGTCAATTTGTTCATTATGGTCATTGTCTTCCCTGTGCCGGTAGGGCCAACGCAGAGCACTGGCTTCTTCGCTGTGAGCAGCATTTCAATAAGATGCCCACTGCGAATGTTATCGATCGTGGGGATGATGATGTCGGAGTAACGGGTATCTGCGGCGATTGAGACTTCTGGCACGTTGTGCATCCAGTGTACCCAACTCATCTGGAAAATGAATTGTGACGAGTATATTTTTTTCAAATGCATAGGAACCAAACCAGGGCGGATGATAAGGGAAAGAGCAAAACAATCAACGGGCGTTTTTCCCGTAAATCAGATATTTAAAAGTTGTGCATGTCATAATAGTTACTTTCAAGTCAAGTCAAATACGAGCATAAATTTCACTATAGCATTTAAAGTAAGGACAAAACAGTCGGGGCAACTAATACACGCTGGGGATTAGTGTAAAATGCACATGAATGGTTGAGCTTTTATCTGCAATGTGAGGTCGTTACTCGATAACAACCTGATTAGATTACCCGACGTGTATTTTGTAGCGTGATGAGATTGCTGAACTGGGTTCATGTGGCCCTATGCAGTGAGGGCGCAAGCATTTAACACAAGGTGACACAGCATTTTATGATATCTTCACCTCAACTGACCATTGCTACATCACAACCGTAAGACATCATTCTAACTGATCTGCTTGAAGGCATTCTTGAAGAGTATTACCGGGCAGAGCCCCTGGGTTCTTCCCATAAGGCGTGGGTGGATTTTATGGGAATTCAAGTCGAACGCTAGTTTGGAAGTCACGTGAACAAGGGAAATGTAAGCAAGTTAACTCTAATGAAATCCAGGGCGAATGCAACAAAATTACGGTTGCTATTGTACACTGTGTATTGAAATCCAGATGTAAATCGCTTCGCTGATCTTGGCGATAGGTCAAATGACCTCATCATCGAGAGCGATCTGGAGAATAAGCAGCTTCTAACTAGAGCGTAAAACCATACGATTAACCGTTTTTCGCTAAATCGTGACAAAGTTTTAACACGGGGATTCGCTTTCTCTGAGCTGCGTTACTGCGTTAAACTGCAATCAACATTTTCAATCAAGTTTAAGTGCTGATCACCTTATGCTAAGCTAGTTTGGACTCCATAACCGTATTCGTTTTTCAACTCACGAAGATGTAAAGCTGTACAACCATACATGAAAATCTGGTTGGAATTGATACGTGAAAAGAGTGCAAAATTAGATGCTTGGTCATTATTAGTTACCAGGACGTTAATTTTTCGAGAGTCTGTGCTTATATCAGACGGCAATTCTTTGATGCTTAACACTTCACAGTTATTTGACCAGCATATACGCATGGGAATCTTACACTTTCAAAGTGTGCATCGCGAAGTGGACCAAACTGATGACCTCATTTGTGGAAGGAACATCATCCGACGGTAAAACTTTGTGACTCAATAAAACAAAAAGCTAATTATTGTAAGAATGGATGAACTCACCTTCCTTTCTACCTCATCCTCATCGTCATCAGTGTGATCGAGTCTCAGGAGGCCACCATCATCGAACCGATAATCGTACACGGTACCTTCTTCCGGAAACGGTAGGATGGTCTGTTGTGAGATATGGACGAGAAGTAAATATGGACGGCATTAACAAGTACCGATACATCACAGTTTAGCGGTTTCCAATTCAACGAGAATCACTCGCTGTTTAGGTATGAAACCTGAGCTCCTCCCAGTTAACATCAGCGCACGTGATATCACTCAAAGAATATTTAGCTGAAGTTGTGCAATACAAGCCTTTGGGAATATCGACTGGTGAGATTGGTATATTAGATATGGTAAATTAGATATGTGCGAACAGTGTGCTGAGATTCAAGCGGGGGTAGCTAAACCTGGCTTGTTGATATGCTTTAATTAAACCAGCAAACAGAGAAAAGCGAGGTATCGATACCAGGAGGACATGGCCTCAATTTAAATTGCAACTTAAAACATGAATGAGAAGTTGCGATAAAGGAAGACATGCAGAGTTCAACAAGAAAGTGATTAAATGTTGATAGCTAGCACCTGGAAATCTTAACGCGATAGACAGCTCCACATGAAACAATGGGTGAGGTGATTCGCGTTGGATCGAGGTATGGACCAACAGAATAATAAACTTTAGACGGGAGCGGGATATGACCTCGTTTGGCTTTACAAAATTGTCACCTCCCCTTACAATAAGGCAGCTTTCGATATAGATCAAATGTCATTTGAAGAACTAGCACCGAAACATTAGGTTTCTGGATTGAGTAAAGCGTCACCTTAATTTTGGCGAAGAGTGGATGCTGCAGTTAGTTGCTGGAAGGAGATCGCGCCCACGCCGGACGAAGGATGCTCATCTCTCGGGTACTGTTTACCCTGTGAACCTTGCAGGGTAGATTGACACCGATGAATCGGACGATATATACGCAAAGCCTTGTGACGGGGACCTCAACGCGTGCTTGAGGTTGGTACCCACGTTCAATAGTGACTGAAGCAGGCCGACAACATGTACAGCAATAATGTGGCTGGGAAACTGCAGCCATGCAAACATAGGGGGGGGGAAACAAGTAGCGCTTGTATGCCACTGTTGGATAAGGCTGGTACGACCAACCTGTTCAAAGCATATGTCCAAAGACATGATAAATGGGGTTAAACCCATAACCATGCAGATCCTGATCTTACTGTCCCTACCTGATGAGTGGTGATGAGAAAAGCATGCAAATGGATATTTTGTTTCATGGGTATGGTTTTAACCCCATTTAACATGTGTTTCGACACATGCTTTGAACAAGTTCGTCGTACGAGCCTTATCCAACAGTGGCATACAAGCGCTCCTTGTTTACCATTCTTCCACTGTTTCAAGCGCATGCGGATCCTGATCTTACTGTCCCTACCTGATGAGTGCAAACAGCACGAAACCGGTCGTGGGGTGTGAATGACGGAAAAGCATCCAAAGGAATATTTTGTTTCATGGTTATGGGTTTAACCCCATTTAACATGTGTTTGGACACATGCTTTGAACAGGTTGGTCGTACCAGCCTTATCCAACAGTGGCATACAAACGCTCCTTGTTTACCATTTTTCCACTGTTTCAAGCGCATGCGGATCCCAATCTTACTGTCCCTACCTGATGAGTGCAAACAGCACGAAACCGGTCGTGGGGTGTGAATGACGGAAAAGCATGCAAATGAATATTTTGTTTCATAGGAAGGGGACGTTTGAACAACAACCCAATTAAGGATACAAGCTTTTCCATGTGCATGTTCAAGTTAGTGATATGTGAATATTTCACCCTGGCACGGCCTTCGCTGATATGCAACGACACACTTGATTTGTAAAACTAGTATATTGCACGACTAAAATGCGACCAACTACTGGGTAAATAGGTCAATGTCGTGTGCGTGTGTCCCATCATCAACATCACGTGATGGCACTCATTCGCCCGCGGACATGTATCGATGTGTGTGTGTGTGTGTGTGCACATCATGTGCGTTTTACTTTTACGTTGGACTACGAGTCGAATAGACCTAGAAGGCTGCGTGTGCCCAATACACATTCCTGTGACTATCTGGTTATAACAGTCAATGAGTTATCAAATTTGCAAACATGCTTGTCCATATAATGTAAATACGGAAGTGATTATTTGTAATGTAAAAACGAATAGGAAGGTTAGTGTGACACACTACAAATGGACCGAGATCTCGTCGGGCTGACCAAGCCTAGACAGACATGTATCAGGGTGAGTATGCGAGTGAGAGTGTACTGTGTTCTCGGGTGCAGCGCCACATCAAAAGAAATCGATGCATCATTGTTTGAAATGAACAAGACAGGTGGGCTACACAATCAAATTACAGGTAAGGAAGTAGAAACGAGTAACACATCGAAAACAAGTCAATTGTGATTGTAAACATTCAGGAAATGAAATCGCATAGGTTATTCGTAGCTAAGTTAATACTATGAGAGCCAATTACACACAGAATCGCTTAGAAAACCGATGCTGGGAATTTGGTTTCATTTTTCCTTACACATCTCAGGTAGCTACATCCAATCGATAGAACATAACACTGACCGATTTACCGCAGTGACTTTAATTCACACCAAGAAACGATCATTTAAAATTGTGCACATCTGTCGTATTCATCCACATGTGGTTAAACCAATTCTGCAGTACAGAGGATTAAGTTCACCAGATGTGACACTCCACATCGATCACTCACTTTGCGTTCTTTGATTTTCTCACGAAGATACGCATCAAATTTCAAGCGTCCTTCGTGGTCACAGCTGGCTCCGAGCGACCACACAAGGGAGAACAAAAACCACGACTCCAAGGCTTGGCCAATGCGAACGAGGATATCTTCACTGACGTGAGGCTTCGAAAACGAAACAAAAGCATTAGATCGAACTTGTGTGAGTTTTTTTAGTAAGGCTTTCGAAAACCACTGTTGCTTCATAGTGAGAGCGAATTCCACAAAATCTAAAGGTCGGTCCATGTGTTATGGGTGCCGAACTATCGCATACGTAGCACGGGTTTGTTTGCCTTACCTAACTTCAAATAACGTCGCTATTAGCATGGATGCACTCTAACTTGGACTAGCCAGATGAATGTTTAATAATTAAGCTGTAGATGAGACGAAGAATTTCAGGTGAATCGATATCGTGGTGTCGAACGTTAAGTGTTTGGCCAATCTTGTGTGCTGTCAAGTGGAGTGGCAAGTATACATTTTTATGATGCACGTCAGTGTGAGTCACAAGGAAGCTGTTGTGTTGACAACTTGATTAGGCGCGGGCTTAAGTCGAGGTTTAAGAATTGTAACCTAGTGTGTCTGTGAATACCCCTCAATAGATCAATCACCCTCTCAAGCTGCATCCCTATCCGTCTAGTAATTGCCAGTTTTATGACGGTTAAGTAATAGTGCTTGTTTTCAGTGTTATGCATTCTTTGAGGAGGAGGATAAGCAACTGAGCAGACCAAAATGTACGAAATGTAACAAGTGGGAATACCTTGTGCTCCTCCGCATGCATTGGCCGAAGCGGCGCCTTCAGATTTTTGTTCTTTTCTGCCTGGAATTGTAAAACGGATCATGTAAATAAGTAGGATGAAAATAGTTTGCCGAAACATAGTTTGAAGCAAATCGTTTATCTGAGTAACTTTCACGGGAAGCGCAATTTTTCACGGTAAAAAGAAAAAAACGTTGTATCATTTAAAATAGTGTAACGAATTCGGAAAAAAGTCATGCAAACAAAAGAACAAAATCAGAATGAATTCAACAAAACTAGAATTGGTAACTCACTTGAAGCTTTTTGGATCTTGTATTTGGAGCCTGATTGATGATGAAATTCTCATTAATACGAATAAATGAACTGCACTCATGTCTAACCAATGTATCGTTTGGCTCTCCGCGTCGATCACGTGTGGACAACTATTAGGTTCATGTTTCATGTTTTATGTATATCACGTGATTAGTGCGTTTGTATGAAACCGTACATGATGTGCACATTCACGCCGTTTTTTCCTGTGTTCATTGGTTGAAACCAAGACGGTTATTAGTTGTAATCATTGACCGTTCTGCTTTCATTGAACCACGATTTTTTTACTTACACACTTGCTCATTATGATGGGTAGTGGTCAGCGAGAATTACTATTGTTGTACCGAATCTAGTGACTAAACTCGTACAGGCATGAGCTTGTATCACATGTACATCTTGCATGTTGAAATCACGATTACCTTAAATCAATGTACACTTTTTCGCGCACTATTCTTATTCGATCGTGGTAGAGCCGGTTCATTTTGCACATGTCCACTGCCGTATACTAACGGCTACCGACTTAGCTTGTCCTGGAAGTCTACACACAGTACAAATCCTTGTCGAGTTCGTAATTGGAATTATTATTGTGCATGAATACATAAAGATAACACGCAGTCAGATGATTCGCGAGTTTTATTCTACTGGTACCTCACATCACACTCGGTCTTTATTTACCACAGATACAGGGAGCATCACATGGCAATAGGAGCACAAAAATGCAGAGAGACACGAACCAATCCGATTACCACAACACGTAAGACAGACGGTTCAATCTGTATGTATCCGCATGTAAAATCACAATACAAAATTTACTAAAAGCGGTGAGCATCCGTAAACTGCACATAGGCTGGTAAGTCGACAGGTGACAAATATTTAGAACGATATGTAAGAGATAAGAGCACAAAGCCAGCGGCGGCTAATTATACATAGCAAGCAAATCGTTTTAAGGTTGGAACATAAGTGGTTGTTATAACCATAACGTTCAACCATTTACAGCCAATCACCGTTCGGAGCTCACCACGAAACGTTCAGTAATTGGTACGGACGCAGATAGACACACGCGAACAACTCAACCCTGTGAACAGTACATGGTACCACGTGATCGTCGATGCCATTTGAGGACGAACACATGACCTTGAATATGCCTGATGCACGCATCAGACATTGGTGCGTAAGGGATGGGTATGTGAGCACCACAATATCTTAACTTGTGATCCAGTTTTGTCATGCGAGGTGGTGTACAGCCGGGTAATAAAAAAACTAGTTAGGTTTGGGTGATTTAATTTTTAAAGTTGGATTCATTATGTGTTCGTCTATTAACTGTAGTAAATTTAACGGCGACTCAAATTTAACGGCGTTCGGGCGCAATTTGACGGTATCCTAGCCGGCATGAGTGTGCGGCTCTCTGCCTAAATCCAAACTTTGTTTCATATAAAACGCAACCTTTCGAGATGTGTGTTCGTTTCAGAGAAGTGTTCAACAGCTGAAAACATTGTGTGCGCAAAATCATCGTACGTGAACGCTTTTGCATCGCACACGACCACCGTCTATGTGTTGTTGTAACTGGTGAAGTGAGCTTTGCAAAAGCAGCTCCCCGGGGCCTTGAAACAATGAGGAAATGGAGGACAAAGTTGACTTTAAAACAATTTTGGGTAAGTTTGGTATAGTCAACCCAGTTCCCTGTGTACGCCTTTAAATCGGCCGTTTAGAATTAATTTTTCCAAGCATTTTTTCAATCATCGAGTCGACTCTTTGTTATTAATTTTTTAACATGTTTCTATATAAACCAAGGATATTCTGTAAATGCGATGCACTTTTTATATTTGGGAACATTGAATTTTTGCTGCACCGGTTTGAGAAATTTCAAATGAATACTGAAAAAGCGCGATTGGAAAAAATCTTGCAGGTTGGAATTTCGTCAATCACCATCACAACATTTGATGCCGCTGGTAGACGACTGTGAAGCTGTTTCGGATTTGACAATTTGACTGGCGATCTAAAGTTTTCCATAAAACTGTAACTTTTATCTTCTGTTTGTACATTGAATTCTGGAAATTTGTGTTGTTCACTTAATATTAGCTGACATTTTGTTCAAACAAATAAAGCAATTTTCTTCTTCTTCGCCTTCAACTCGGTCAAGTTCATGCTCACGTCTGAGGTTGTTAGTCGTGATCGTACAACGAGCTGTTGTAAAATTTGTTGTAGATCCGCTTGTCACGAACGAAAAACAATGGCGGAAGGCTATTAACCATACAAACAGGAAGCCTCTCAAAAGCCTCATCATGACTGCAAATACGAAAAAGTCAATTTTGGAATTTGAATGATAACAGTTGCGAGAAACCATTAGAGTCACGGGGTCTATAAGGCTATGAAGATTACGAGAGTGACTTGGAAACTGTTGACAAGCCTGTTAGAGTATCGGAACATTTGAAGAACGCTTCTCGATGACCGGTTCATCATCAAGGATTAAATGCTCACGCAAACGGCTGCATCATCTACTTGATTGAAGCGCATGATTTTGGTGCATTTATTGAGACAAATAATCAAGACATACCTCTTTGGGAATGAACGGAACAAAGAAACAGTCAAGCATTTTCAGCAGATTGAAGCAGAGTTGACCATCGGTAGTTGTCACCAATTCTTTCGTCTCGGTTCGTATAAATTGTAAGGTTTCCTGTTGATAAGTGGAAGAACACAGTGATGAATCTATGGAATAAATAAACGAGTTGGATGAATAATCTAAGCGCACATCATTTCATTGATTACGATCTACCCACAGCGAGTTTGACAACGGTACTCGGCGCAATCACCGCCACTCTAGACTTGTCAGCTGACGTGAAGGTCATTTTTAGCGGAAGCTTTTGTCTAGAATAGCAAATGTGCATGTACAAAATGGTTGATCGCCAATGTATTGTGGTGCTCACATCCCTATCCCTTACACACCACCACCGGTTTCTGGCTGTATGCTGTCATCAGGTGGAGACAGTAAGATCAGGTTCAGTGAGCCGTAATCGCCATTCTGGTGATACAGCGTTGAAGGTCAGATAACAGGTGGATGCTCACATTACATGCTCAAATGAGCTTCAAGTCAATTAAGCTTCCATAAACATGAACGAAATTCAACGACCGGAAAAGCTAGCCAAACTGCTAGTTGAACATTATGTTATGTAAATTCGCTACTAGTAATGCCTATCGCTGCGAGCGCTGGGGGAACGATTGTTCCTCCCGAATTGGACTGTTTACTCATTTAAAACGCTGTGGTCGACATCGACCGAAGCAGGCCAACAACAACCTTTCTAAAGTAATTGTTTTGGTACATAGTTGGCGGAAAACAAACGAAGCATCGGAAAATTGACTCGTTATATGTTTGCGAATATCAACCCGGGTTCCACCAGAAAACCTTATCTGGACACGTTTTAAGTATAGACCACCGCGTGAGGTGTGGCAGTGAAGTCATTTATGGATCGCTATCGTGCTTAATATGTGAAGTAACAATTGATTCTAGAAAGGTAATATGTAGGATGAATTTCATATATCCACAAGCCAGCGATTGAAATTTCGGACATGTTATTTCTAGTTTTTGTAGCTTAAACATGAGCCCGGGATAGCAGAGTACGTTCGGTAGAGAGTTAGGTGATATCAAAAGCGAACGTTTTTCGTAGCGAAATTGCATGTGCAACGATTGTACACGTGCACTTATTGACGCGTCAGCACTAAGCAAACTCATCGAACCTTGTATTGCGAAGGCTTGAACCAAAATCATACGCAGAAGCGCAATCACGCCCGAGCGAAGTTACACATTGAGGGTTAAAAGAGTAACTGTCTATTTGGTTGTTGAACGATGTAGTAAGAGATCAGGCTAAGACAATAGCCATCAAAATCCAGTGTCCCTCACTTGGCTGCTAGGGCCCATCGAGTAAGGCGAGGAACTAGGGTCAAGCGTATTTGCAAACATAAGCACCGCGGTCGATTTAAACCTGGGAACCCCCACTTTAATGGCGCGCGCTTTTACTAATTGACAGCCGCGGATCACTTTGAATGCATTGTGAGCTTAACAATTTGCTTATTCACCTTTCTAGACTCAGCTATGAGGACAGGACTCACCGGTTAGTCAATGTGAACTTCATGATAATTTTGATTCTCACTCATCGAGTTCAACTCTGGGGAGCGATTCTAATTCATTCGAAATTTGGTGTTGTAGAGTTAAACTCAGCATGGCCCGATATCCGTTCATGCATTGAAGTGAATATTCAGAGCCTAAGTATGGTACATTTTCACAGAGGGACAAAGCGGCTTTTTTCCTGATTAACCTGTACGTATTTCGAGTGGTTCAACTCCCACCGCCTTTACACGTTTGGCGAAATGTGCTTAATTTATCTAATTTCTCATCATCCTCATGCGCAAAATGAGTAATGACGATAGTGGGGAAATAACGGCCACGGCATCACTCCCTGTCCGGTTGGTGAAACCATATCAACTGTAAAGCTTCGTGCTACTGAAACCGGAAACAGTCACTGATATTATATACTTCAGTGAGCCCATATGGAAAGAATATGAGGAGGACAAAATGAGCACTAATTCACTTCAGCACATCAAAAACAAGACATTGATAGCTTTGAATAATGTCGCAAAAACATGTGGTTACAAAACGGCCAGTTTCAAGCTGGCGGTTTGACTGAATGTTTTGGCTTCGCTATATCAAACAATATGACATCATACAATGACATTAACTTTACGCCTATTGTACTGTTCAAGAACAACCCAATGTCGCCGCTGTACTTCCGAGCTTTTAGCTATCGATTTTTGTATGGCAAGCAAACGTGCTCTGGATTTCCACCAACATCATCATCGACAGCATTACACTAGTACCAAGTACAGCTACCGCCAACGGTTGACATGATCAAAGTTTAGAATATTTCAAAGTAATGCCAGGATCCAGGCAGGAACTTACTTGCAGATACAGTTCAAACAGCGCAATTAGTTTGTCTCGGTGAGTGAAAATGGCATCCGGAAGCTTTTGTATCCAACACCGCACAAACGGATCCAGGCCAAGAATGCTAGGGTCCAAATAGACCATACCACATCGACTGACCGTGGCTGGCGATGCGACAGCCAGATCCGCCACCTCGAACATCATTGTCATAGTCTCGGTCAATTTGATGATCTCACCACTGCTCAGACACAACTTCTTATTGTCGTCCAACACGGTATTCATGTTCTCGATCCAAATCGCGTCAACTGGGCCGTCGAATACGTACCATCGTTTGTCATCGTCGTTAGCGGCGACCCCTTGACGGATAAGCGTGCTCAGAATCCCGTCGGTCCATTCGTGAGTTAATAAGTCAAATTCACCGTACAATTGCCCCATGGTGATTGACTTCGGATTGAGCACGTCTGTGTGAACCGTTTGAAAGAATCCGCCATCGGGAGACCGTTTGTTCCGGAGTGAGGTCATTGCGTTTTGCAGCACTTCGTAGCACTTTTGTGGACACAAAGGAACGAGTGTAATTACCATGGTTGCAAGAGGGAATGTGTATTTATCTTATACAATCTACATTTATAGGATGTCGGTAAACATTCGCCAGTTGGGAAATACTGAAACAGCGTATAAAATTACTCGCTGGAGAGTGATGAACAAGCCTATATGGGGCACAACCGGCGCGGCTAGTCGGGTTAAATAACACATATAACTCGTTTAGAGTCCAAACGTTTGTGTATTACAAACGCTGAAAGTATATATACAGAAAATCAGCGAAGACAAATGTATTCAACTGTAGGAAGAAAAACGTTGACGGATCACAACATTAAACAACTTTGTTGTCTTGTAAATAATAGTTTTTAGCCACATATTATATATGAATAAATTATCATTTGCCATGTTGCGAGCTCAGATATATTCTCTCCACATAGTCATAATGGATTCGTTGCGAAATAATGTGACGGAGAGCTCCAGAGCCTTTAGCAGTGTAGGATCAGCCGCCGACACTAAATAAAATCACCACCATCATCTTTCTTGTTGGGTTTACAGCAACACTTCATAACAATCCATTCTCCACTGTTTGAATGGGCAACATAAAACATTGACGGAACAATACTGACAAATGACCATAACTGAAGACGTATCTGGGCCATATCTCGCAAGATAACGGATCGCGCAGATCTAAGGTCCCCACATTAAACACAGTGCAGTTACCGTAGCCTTCGTCTGTTTATTATAGTTTATTCTGACCAAACTTATGGCGATCCCATTCAGAGGTTGGCGAAGTAAACTAATGCATATTATTACACCAAGCTTCACCAGGTAACCATAGCTTGATTTGACACCGGACTGTCGGGGTACAAGCAAAAAGAAAAGGAGAAAACAAACTGAAATCAATATTCGATAAATTGTTCACTAGGTGGGACCGAAAGAAATAGGTACCTTGGTTTTTCCAGACCCCGTTGGACCAACCAGCATTAAGCCATGTCTGACCACGGTCGTCTCGTAAAGTTGTATGCATTTCAGCGTGAAACCTGTGAAAGCAAAATTGTTAGTTTTCAAAATGGAAAGGGATTTGGACACAAAAATAACATTACTTCTGGAAAAGAACACAAATCATTTCGAGTGGATAAAAATCGTTCACAGTTAGGGACCTGGTCATCACGAGTGGGTTCATGTTCCTGGAAGGATTGTAATATCCGTGTACTAACACATATATAGATTCTTCTGTCGTGAGATTTTGTCCAGAATTAATGCCCAGGAATCTGTAGACTTGCTACTTAGCAGTGGAATTCAGAGACGTCATGTGAACACATATCCAACTTTGCTCAAGCCTCTCTAGAAACTTGTATAACTTCATCTGTGTTGGTTTACTCATACAGTTATTCTTGAAATAGGATGAATCCATATTATTTAATACTAATTATTGTGAGATCAGTTCTTAGTTAGAACACACAAGTATTGTCGTCTGGCGGTGAAAGTATGAATACCTTAAGAATAGCATGTGGTGTATGCTAGCCCAATACATTCCGATAATCCGATACGTTAACATTTTCTATGTGTAATCAGAATATCGCTGATAAGAAACCGTTTGTTCCGCCCAACCTTACGGAATACAAAATCGCTTTAGTCCATTCGAAAGGAATGCAGCCGTCTGCATATCCGGTTCATACATCTTTGGTTTCCAACAACAGGTGTGGCAATTTTTCAGATCATTTATCACGAAAACAGCGTCAGCGGTACAGCAATGACGTATCATCTAATTAGGCTGTAAAATGGGTACTGAAAGTGGCTGGTGCAATAACTCTGCCAGCCAAGCACCGGTTAATGCTACCGGAAGCGAACATATCCGCATGCCATATGGGTTCTAGTGGTCAGATAAGTGAAAATGTATCCGTTTTTAATGCATTGATATTCGTTTTTATTCAAATCACATACCTAGTTTTGTCGCTTGTGTATTCGAATATTTTGGCGATATGTGATGATAAGCAACTGGTTATTGAAAATGCAGTTTCTTGCAAGCAAGAGAATGAGGGCTCGTTACCACCTAGCGGATCATAGCACTAACTACTTGAAGTACTAAAGAGTACGATGAACAGTTAATGCAGAATTACGTCACCGGGACCTGAGGCTGATGCCTGTAGACCTTCATGGCATTATGAAAATAAAACAGAAGCTATACTGAAACAGTCTAGCTCTGAAAAATGATTCAGTTGCGGTAGAATACATCAAGCAATACTAGCAGACCGACTGAAAGATATTGCTTTAAATCGCTTACTCGGGGAGGCAAATCTGAATTCCGAAACATGAAAGTCAATCACGCTTTAAACTTACTATCAACATCTTGCAGTCCCATTTTGCTGCAAGCTGTTTTTAGGGCAACGGTAAGGTCTCCGTAGTCCACAGGTTCTTCACTGAAAGACAGAACAACCGAAATGGGTTACCTAGTAAACAGCGCTTGCTGGAAGCAAATTGGATTGTGAACAATAACACATGAACAAAACTCACGTCAGATAACTGTGTATAAATATCAAGATACAAGTGGTTAAGTTTGTACAAATCTGTTTGAAAACCATACACATTTCGTCTGAAAACAAACCTCAACGTTCATGTATTATGAAACAATCCATTAGCTACAGGGTCAGAGTATGTTTTATAAGTGTACAATTTCAGTAGAAAACATGAGATGAATTATAGCTGAACTAGCACGAACTCACGGTGAGAAATAACATTATAAATCTTGCGCTTACACACAATGAGCAATATTCACTGCAGCTCCGAAGAGCAATATTCACTGCAGCTCCGAAGAGCAATATCGCCAGAAGCAACGGAGAACTCTTGCTAACTATTTTTTCGTTGAAATTTGACAGTAGAAGTTCAACCTTTCGGCAAGCTACAGTTGTAGTATAGCGACGTTTGTAAGCCAGAAATGAAAGCTATTGACATAAAATTCAACTTGTTGGAAGAACTATTTTCAGGTCGATCACCAGAGGAGAGGGTGGTACTCTTAGCTGACGCATAGAGATCACTCATAACGGGGTCGATCAACCAGATATTGTACACCACTGTGAAAATTGTGGTAGCGATTCTCATTCCATTATCAAGAGAAACGCATGCGCACGATCCAGCTAGTACTAAACAAGCGAGTATACTTATCGACAGGAGAACTGACAACTAGTAGCACGTAATTTTACTCTTCTAAAATGCTTAAAATTAAAATGGCAGTTAAAATGGGTTCGTACAACGAACTACGGTGTTCAAATACCGATTGCTTCCTGACCTACCACCGAAAGGTTTATAGATGACAAATGTATTATGGTGCTCACTACCCACACTTACATTTCACTAATTGAGAGCAAAACGACACAGCGCTTGACGTTACATCGTTCTATGCCTGCGATTTTAGACAGTGTGATTCGTTGCACGAAACCTGCATTACGGTGGTTTAAAAGTCAGCCATTGTCTACCATCCATTCACAGTTTCAAAGCTCAGTAAATTGCGGTCCACACCTGAGGAGCTCAACCACCTCGAAATGGGTACAGGAATTTAAATGCGGGGAAGCGAGTAACATAATATTTCGATTATGAGCTAGTTTTCAGAAGATAAAAATACCATTTAACGTTTAAAATTCTACTACACGAATCTTCCCAGGTAGTTTCAGTCAAAACATAACACACTGATGTCATAGAAAAACATCAAAGAAGGCGATACGGAGAATAGGGAGGCTGGATTGAACTTACCGAATGTCCGGGAATAAGTCAGAAACAATACCATTGAATAGCTTCAAGTCTCCGGAAAGGAATTTGGGCACATTCACGTCACGAATAGCGCGGAAACATATCAGGTCCTTTGGAAGAGAAACAGTGGAAAATGAACCATCTTACATTTTACTGAAATTGCGTCACAACCACAATAGGCATAAAGTGAAAATCTTTGTTTTAAATACCTTGCAATCATACCAGAGACTTTACTTATTTTTAAACCATTCTTTGTACGATGCAAGACGTAAAAATGCCGTACCACTTAGTTCAGAGCTCAGTACCCTATTTGATTGTTTGACAGAATAAGGGCTTTAAAAAGCGAACACATCTTCCGTAATTTAAAACGGAAAATAAGCTCCTATATAATTGTTAAAAGGTGTCATATCAAGGGCCTCACAAGTGGACTTGAAGTGCTTTTGACTATAAAGCATTTGCATTTCTCACCAAATCAACATTCCAAGATTACTGGACAGATTTTCGTGTGTTATGCTCGATGTATAAGCTTCGCTTTATTGATTTTTTAACGCGGTCATGAACGACCGTCGCTTGCTCTGTTCCACCGCCAGCACCACACACAGTTTTGGATAAACAAAATCACATAATGCTGAAAACATACCTCATCCATATCGGGATTTTGCCGCTTCAAATTGCCCGCAGCGGAAATAACGCTTTTCACAGCACGCATGCCGAAGTCATAATGGTCTTGCGTGCTCAGCTGTTCCGACGAGAGTTTGAACGTAGTCACAATTTTCTTGGCTAGAAGTCTCGCGTCCGAAAATCCAAAGGAGAATAGTGATATTTCCGCGATCAACGCATAATCTGGTACCATCATTGCGACAGGCCGGAAAAGTGCTTTCAAATTATCCGGCAATTCCGTACGACCTGCGTAGCCCGGGTTCATGGTTATAAATACTGCACAAGAAGGTTTGAGCACGATTTCATCACCTTCAAAGATGAAGCGGTCCAATCGCTGTTGTTGAGCTTTTTGAATGGTTGTAATCTGTTGCGCAACCACGGATAAAACTTCCACATCGATACGATTGAACTCATCGAAGCAAGCCCAAGCGCCGGCGGATGCAAGACCCTTGAAGAATTTACCCATCGCCATGAAGTCAAGCTGATCCGAGCAGTTGAACACAACACATTGAATCGCGAAAGCCTTCCCTAAGTCCTTGGTCGTTTCTGTCTTCCCCGTACCCGCTGGACCAGCTGGGGCGCCACCAAACTTCAAATGCAGCGCACCCGTTAGAGTTAAATAACATCGGTCCGTCAAGGGGGTGATGACCAGCCTCGTTGTGTTACCGAGATATTCATAGCCGTAATTGAATTCTGCATTAACAGCTCTCAATTTCAACTCTTCCTCGGTTCTATTCCAATAATATCGCAGCTGACTGATCCACTCGAAATCGTTCACACTTCTCACACCTTCTTCCATAATTCTCGCCACCACATCACGGGCGTGTACCTCGATAACAATCAAGGCGGACAAAGTCATTCGTGCAATTTTCGTCAAGTCTCCACGAACCAATTGTCTCAAGTCATCCAGCTGTTTCAACAGATGCGGGAACAGCTCGGATAAAGTGTTCGACGAGAGTGCTTCCGTCACTTCACTAGTCCAGTACGTCTGGCAACCAGCGATGACAATCTGACCCGGCCAGTTCAAAACCCACTCGGATCGAGGTTCCTTCGCGTAGGCATCCAATGCTCGACCGATGATCATACGAATGGAGTACTTCATCAAACTCTCAATCTCGAGCATCCACTCTTCAACATTTCCGGTCGGATAGGTTGTTTTCTCGAAGGGTACACATTCACCCTCGGACGAGAACATGGCTGTGATTAGTAGGTCTGGCTCGAACTTGAGCTGAAAAGTAATGTGTAAAAATCGTAAAGCGTGATTGATTGATTTGTGATTAGTCTCATGGATAAACAGCTTGCAAAACAATTCAGCTTAAACAAGTTGAGTTTGTAATCCACTCGCTGTTGGATACGGTTGACCCGATCAACCTACTCAATCACGTGTACCCACTCACATATGGATGGGATTAAACCCATGGTCATGAACAAGGACCCTCGTTTGCACGCATTTCCATCGTGAGGTGTGAGCGACGTAAATGCATGCAAATGAGGATCTTGAATCAGGTTAACTTTCGCTTTACCGCGAAAGATGATGAAGCGTAATAGCGGAAAGGATGACTGAGAAGAAAGCTCAGCTTTAATAACTCCATGTAATGCTTGGTTCATAAGATATTCAATAATACAACAGAAACTGGGAACAATGAAATATTCATTGTTGATTTACTAACGAAGACAGAAGGAGACTGAGTTTGTAATCAAGAACATGTTTATTACCATGCTCATTTTAGTGAACGTTGCTGGATCATTCATACAAGACCTTAAATCAATTTCGTTTACATAAAAGTCGACTGAAGGAAGATTAATTTTAGCAAGAATGGCAAATGAAATCAGGATTTAAATAATATCTAATCACGAAACCTGATCAAGGGTTCTATTGCAAACCAAACGAATCATAACACAAGCTAAGAATACGAAAGCACCCTAACAAATTCCTTGAAACAACGGACAGTCCATTTAGCGAAGAACATGAAAAATGCTTATTGTGCAGAAACAATTTTTCACCAACCTTGGCGATATTCTCGAAGCATTTTCTCAAATGTGGCTGAACAGCAGTTGGGTCTTTGGTCTGAGAAAGTATCTCAAGCAGCTCATCATCGGATAGAAAGTAGAAGCGTGGAAACGCTTGCCTTTTCGTTTCCAGATACTCACTCAATCCTTTTTGAACTTGATCCAACAAGCGATTGCATTCGCGCAGACTGTTCAACAACCTTGGATCCGGGCACAATGTAATCACTTGTGGTTGTTCGACCGCTTGTTTCATTACTTTCCTCCAGATGCGGTCCATGGTGGAATACCGCTTGCTTTCCACAGGCAGTTGTCGATTGATATCGTCTGAGCTGAAAATCGGTTCCAAATACAGCCACTGGCGTTGACACGACACCCATTCATCCAGCACGTCTTGCACAATGTGTAATTTGTTTTCCCACTGTGAAATTCGATCCTCGAATGGCTTCTTGTACGGCGAGAAATTCATCGCTTGGGTCATGACCACATGGTCGTCCAGCAGCTGATTGACCTCGTCGCCGATTTTTATGATACATGTCCCGGTTTCTTTGTACGGCATCACTTCGAACATAATGGGCTGCCATTCAGAGACCATTTTGTTTAGGGCACTCTCGATGGAATATTCCTTGCCAGCGATTTCAGCAACTTTTGCTATAGTTTCAATATGATCCTGTTGGGTTGAGAAAAAGGCGACTTATTTAGCAGATAGATAATCCTAACGAATTTTAGTATGCTGAGCGAACAACCTCAGACTGTTACGCTTGTGAGTGTTTGAGCTTTCAGTTCAAAATGGCAAAGTTACTTACTTGCAACCTCATTTCCAAGCATTTCGCAAACGTGAGCGTTGACTTTGGCACAATGTTCACACCCAGTGTTTCACTTAGTTCTTCCCAGTGGCGTTTACGCATACCAGGATTACGTAGACCTTGAATGAGCGGAATGAAAGGTTTGAACTCTTCGATTGCCATTTTGATTTGAGTCGCAACTTCCTGCACACCGGGTAATTCGTGAAAGATTCGGACTGATTTGTGCATGATTTTGTAGCATTCTTGCACTTGTTTCTCCACTTGTTCCGCGTCGATCGAGGTCAGCGGATCGTTCATGACCGCCTCTTGCGTCTTCAACCATTCCGCAGCACTGAGCCACAGATTCTTGAATGGTTCGAAATCTTTCAGCAATCTCGGTATCTTGTCGTACTGGGTGGGAGAAAATGAATTAGAGCAATTTGAATGAAATATTGATTGGATAGTTATCGATCAAGTGATTACCTTTCTGAGTGAGAAACGGTAATCCATTTATCTTACTATCGGTTTATAAAAAATGACATTCCTAATCGTTCGGTGGCTACGCTGACTTGATATTGCAAAGGCAGACCATAAGCTTGATTGTATCGTTTTCTTTAACCTTATGAGTTGAGGCGGTTGAGCGGTTGCCGACCATTGAATATCTAGATACTCCTCCTACTCTTGATGAGCTCAATAGGGCAATCGACCGCTTAGCGAATGGGAAGGCTTCTGTTGACGACGGAATTCCACATGAGCTCATCAAATGCTGTAGAGCGGCATTATTACAGCCTCTTCAACATTTGCTTTTTCAGTGCTGGGAGGAGGGGTGTGTTACACAAAAGATGTGAGACACAAAGATCATCACGCTATTTAAAAAAAGAAATGTGATAGAGGCGACTGCAACAATTACAGAAGAATCTCCCTTCTGAATGTTGTAGGCAAATTGTTTGCTAAAGTCTTACAGATCCGGCTACAAGTTTTAGATGATAGAGTTTACTCCGAAGCTCAATGTGGGTTCCACGGGGGAAAATCAACCTTTGACATGATCTTCTCCCAGAGAAAACTGCAAGAAAAGTGTCGGGATCAACATATGCCATTATATGTTATTTTTATGGATTTAACGAAGGCATTCGACTAAGTCAGCAGGGAGGGTCTTTTCAAGGGGCTTGATCTGATAGGCTGCCTAGCAAGATTGCTTAAACTCGTTATTTCGTTCCACTCCATGAAGGGCTCAGTCCATTTTAACGGTTTCAGTTCAGAGCCGCGGCGTGCCACTGACGCCGATCGACCGAGTTCGGCCTTTTGTTGCGAACGTTGCGGAAGAGATTGTCACTCCCGAATCGGACTGTTTAGTCATGCGAAAAGATGTGGAACACGAAAAAATCATGCGATTGTGACATCGACCGAAGGAGGCCAACAACATGTTTTAAGGGCGTCTAGAACTACGAAGGAACTAGCCAATAAATGTTCACGTTTGCAAAACATTGGTAAAAACTCAAACGGCAGACTTACATTGGTACTCGGCAGTCCGAACAGACGCTCGCGACTGTTGTACGTGGCAGCCGTGTTCTGGGCATCGAGCAGTTGTTTGTAAATTCGACGCACCTCGTTGGCTACTTCTTGCGCTTTGCTTATCTCCGTGTACGAAGCCATCGAGGAAACCATCATCTGAGCACATCAAAAAGCAAACACAAACATGACTGCGTTAAATCGGTTGAATGACGAGACATTAGCAATGCGTTTATTTGAACTAGTGTCACATTGCAACAGACCCTGTGGGATCAGTAGACATATTTACCTACCCTAGGTAAACACGATTAAAGTCAGGGACCTCTTGGTATAGTTTGAAATGCAGGGTAGGAACTATTTTCAAAAAAATAAATCGTGCGGACGAAGACAACTAAATGCCAATTGTTTATGATAGTTGATTGGCATGGTCTCGCTCATGGCGCAGAATATTTGCCAGATCAGGGGCACGAAACCAGACAAAAGCTGGATGCACTATGGATTTTGTAACAAATCTCGTATTGACTTTTGAAAAAACAGACCACAATATGCGAACAGAGTGTTGATGGCCGGGCGAGGACATGGTCAACTGACACGCATTGGCTTGTATTTCTTGGGCTTCTCCTATAAGCACAATTTTCAAGATCCGCGCCAGTTCTGCATGATGATGACAACTCATTCCGTTTCAAACAATTTTTGAAAACCACGAAGGATGACTGAGTCACTTGACAACAGTTCCACCTCCGGACTTGCTTTCACACAATACCGTTAGGCATGTTGAAAAAATCGGATAACAATGTTTATTACTTGAATTCACGACCATAATAATCATGCCAAGACCAACGGATGGATGCAAATAAAATGAATGCAGAATCTCAATGAAAACTGAGCGATTTTCATCGACTAAACTTTTTTTATAGTGATTATGCAAATGAACGTGTTTGGCTATGCTAAGTTTGCCTAATGGCGAACACATGCTCCAAACCTTTTCTACAAAGCCTATGCTTCTTCAAATTTCATGGAGCGTGATCCCACTTTTCCAAACTACTGAGAGCAATCTTCCTGTGGCCATGTGTAAAGGACGCGTGCGATATGGAAGTGAACAAATGAATCCATTGGAATAAGTTTTCGACCGATCGTGCATTCATAATGCAAAGAAATTTGAGTGCAATCGGTTAGAGCACTTTTTGAATAATGTTTCACTTCAGACTCAGAAGCTTCGTCAGACCAAGGGTGATAGTCAGGACAGGGAACATGATTAAGTAGTAGTCAACCCACCACCACTGATTTAACCTTACCGCTAAACAGCCTATAATACGCCTACGGTGCGTCACGTCTCGTAGGCATGACCAGGATCAGTGGTCGATTTGCCTACTAGTGTGTATCCACGTCAATCGAATACAAGTGAACACGGTCAAGTTCGGTTGACACAGCGGCCCACATGCGTAAAAGTACATAACTAACGGGCTAAGGTTAAGCTATTTTTGGAGAAAAACAAAAATCTAATTAACTGGTAGGTATAAGGTGAATAACAACTATTTGACGAAGCTTCTGTGTCAGAAGTGAAACGTTACACAAAACCTTCTCTAACCGATTACACTCAAATTTCTTTGTGCATGAACAAATGATTATTTATATAGAGCGATGTGCTCTACCACATACATACGTTCGTTATGTGATTACGAAGTTAATTGTTGACCGACCGTGCCACTCACACCAAAAGTAGCATCAATACTATGGAGTAAAATCCTCTGCTGTTTCCAGACACACGGTACCGAATGTGATGTGGACAAACAACCCGAAATCGCTTTAGGTGTGCAAGTTTAGTGAAGTTTCAACATACACAAACCTAATCCAATTATCATATCGGTTGATTACAAATTTTACTGTGTATTTTTTTAGACAGGATCAGAGATATTGTTTCAAAAGTATTATAGAATAAGCACATCAAATCATACTCACTGTAAGTGTATCAAGTCTGTCACTGAAGGCTGAGGATTCAGATATTTGAAGCTTCCTGAATCGTTCCTCATCCTCTTCCAAGTTCTTTTCGACTTGAGCCACCATCTGTTGAATTTTATGAGGCCAACCGATTGTGGTCCATCTGTTTGAAACGGATGCACACACGCTTGTTATCTTGATATGTCAAAAGCATTCGATCGTGTCAACCACAGTCTGTTACTACAAAAGATGGAGCTATGTGGAATCAAGGGTTCATTACTAGCCTGGTTTGAGGATTATCTCCGAGACCGTGTCATTCGAGTGAGGGTTGATGGTGCTTTGTCACGACCTATTGCAGTAACGAGTGGGGTGCCGCAGGGATCAGTGCTTGGACCACTTCTTTTCCTGATGTATGTCAACGACTTACCTAAACTTGTTCGCTGCAAAATCTTGTTATTTGCGGATGACATCAAGCTGTGGACACAAGTACGTACAACTGAGGATTGCAGAGAGCTTCGGCTGGACCTCGATGCCTTACAAGACTGGTCAGTTAGAAATGAACTACCTTTCAATGTCAGAAAATGCAAGGTATTGACTGTTGGAAGACATTTCGAGTACTCCTACACCATTGGTTCCCATATTATTGAAAGCACTGACAAGGAGAAGGACTTGGGTGTGTGGGTGAGCAGCACTTTGAAACCGTCACATAACGTCACAGCTCTCTATGAAAAGACGTCACGAGTACTGCTACTGCTAAAATGCGTGTTCGGGAGTTTCACTAAGCAAACCGTTCATCGAATAATTAATACGTATTTGAGGCCAACCATGGAGTATGCGGTTCAAGCTTGGTCACCCTGGCTACAGGACATCAGCCTCTTGCAGAGAATATATCATCGGACCACCAAGCTCGTACGCGGTTGAAGCACAAACAATACGAAGATCGTATTGCAAGTCCCAATCTATTCGACTTTCGCTACCGCCGTCTTAGAGGTGATTTGATACTTATGTTCAATATACTGCATACCCCCAACCATCCCCTAAATCAACTATTCACGCGACTACCACCCAGAACCAGCCGGAGTCACGACTATACAGTACATATTCCCGACTCGAGACTAAACTGTCGAAAGTACTTTTATTCTGTACGTGTATGCTTTACCTGGAACTACCTACCTTGTAATGTTGCACATTCACCCAACTTGGATATATTTAAATCGAATTTGGACAATTTCATGTTGACCAATCCAAACTTTGAACCTACATATTTTACACCATAAAAGCTTTGAACTTTGAAACCAGTTTCTGTCCAATGGATTTTTAATTGATTCCTCAACTGCTCACTAAGCAAACAAATCCCGTTTTTCTACCCATGTTATTCGTAATTCCCATATTATTCTGTGGTTTTTGTCAAGCTTTATGCTTTTTAGACCATTAAAATTGAATTGAATTGAAATGGTTGATTTATAAATCCCATTTTTGGGTAAAGAAAAATCCACGTATTGGAATCCAGCGCAAAATAGATTCGAAATTCCCCATATTTCAAATATATCTTTATTCATTTCCAATTTACTAGATCCCCACAGTTCCAGTGCTTATACCCGAGTGGTTCCAGACACGAAGCGGCAGATGTGATCAGGTATTACCTGTCGGCTTTGATGCTAGGGCTCAATATTTACCCACCCGAAAACCGTTGGTAGAGAAATATGCTAATACGTACGATTAAACACATCATAAAACTGCACAAAACACCGGTGTCGGAGAACGATTGCCTTTCGTATGTTATCAACTCAATGCCACGGTTCAACAAGTGCAAAAATCAATGTGAAATATTCAACTTCGTTTTCGTCTGTAGCACAAACAACCCATGATCTGTTTCGTGATATTTTCACGAATGATTTAGGTGCCGTGATGTCAGGTTCTGTGTGCAGTGAAACAATCGAGGAATGGTAAGAAACGTTTAACTCACAGACAACCAGCACAATCACATGAACACACCATGCACATTTGAATCCATTGAGACGCATGGGTTTACACAAAATATCGCTATCTCTACGCTTTCATATCCCATACACCATACAACTGGTTTCAGGCTGTTCGCATTCATCAATATCCTTCTCGGCCTACTGATGTTACAGTCTCGTTTTAATTGAACTGACATAAATGACGAGATGTCGACATCACCTCAATGCAAATACAAATGTTCTGATTGTTTCCATGTATACAGCATACTTTAAAAAGTGTGGATTTAACAGAGTTGAAAAAGGATTAGGTAACGAACTTCTTAGAGCGGCCAAACCCATCAAGCAGGCTTTATAACATACTTGGCATTGAAATCGTCGGCGGAAAGATTGTAAAAGAACGCATCGATTAGTTCATAATCGGACATTGCTTTGTCAATAAGTTCTTGTTGTTCCTCTAGTTTGTCCGGGATGGTGGTTATCCACTCTCGCATTTCGGTCAGTTCCTCGATCGAATTTGGCTTCTCATACAAACGAGCAGCGATTTGGCGGAATTCTTCGGATGCCTGCAACACATGAGAGCAGCGTCAAACAGCAGATCAAAATGAATTTGAAAAAATACGTCGTTTGAACAGTCGGTCAAATGAACTCGAAGAAAAACAGAAGCTCGTGATTTCTTACTCAACGGAGGGGTAAGACAAGCCAGTTTGAATAATGTTTATTGTGTACTATATTTATAATCGGTTGGCGAAGAACATCTTTCCAAACAATAAACAAAATTGCAGAAGGATACTGCATTGCAAGTGCTTGAATGCTTCTTATCATATCATTCATCAAAATTATGAGTGTGAAGGACTTGGAAGCCTCCAAATGCTGTAAGTCAAAATCCTCCCAAAAGTGAGAAATTGCTTGCATTTGCTATGCTAGTTTTGCTACACCGTGACCTCATAAAGATCTTACTTTAAAATTTTCTGTTGATTAGTAGTAGGATTATTCGCCTTGTTATGGTACATGTGCTAGAAGCTTAGGCACCGTAGCTACATAATATGTCATGACACTAGAATCAGTGTATTACAGGGCTAGGGACGTAGACCCGTAACATCTTGTGCACGAAGAGGGAACTGCTCGATTGGTGATCCATTGTCAGCGACACATGAGAGCTGAGCTGATTATAGCCTATCGAAACCTACAGACGCTTCAAACCACTCACACCGACTATTGATTGAACGGCGCTTAAAGCGCATTAGGTGGCGGTATTAACGCTGCCACACGGTTGCCGTCGCAAGTTTTACATTACATCAGCAGCACTATCCTCATTATCATCGAGGATGCACGAACATTAAACATTTGTGGTTGTAAATAAGAAAATAGCTGTACAATACCGAAGGATATGCTTCTAAAATTTAAACAATTCGTTTTTCATATTCCGATTCATGCGGTTACAAAGAGGAGTAACATTAATTTCAAGTTTGACACGAAATGGGGGTAATGTCGGGCGAAAATGTGTGTTTGGGTAAATTTGTTTTTCAAGCACTGATGGTTCAGTAAACTGGAACCAACACAGCATTATTCAACATATTTCGTAAATTTTCTGTGAAAAAAATTCACTCGGCGACGACACGAATTCTGATGGTAAACTGTTTCAGAGAAAGCACACAGCAACTGAATAAAAGTTCTGACGACATTATATACGCGAATGGTATTGAAGGGTAAGATTATTACTGCGTGTCGGGAGACAGGAACCAACTCAAATAGGTGCCTTAGTGAGGGGAAGCTGTATGAATTATTCCGTAGGTTAGAATTGGTTCATCACAAATGCACCAACGCTCGAGAGTGTTCAATCCGAAATCAGACAGTCGTTGCTCACATGGTAGGTTTTACATTTTGATTGCCTTGTGATAAATCCTCTCGAGTTGCGCGGATTTTTCCCAAACATGGTCCCGAAATTCGTCTGGGTAAGCCTAGTCGCTGCATGCACGCTTATAGGCGACATCGCACTGCAGACTTTTCTCAAATTTCCACATAACCGGATACCAAGATCTTTCCCTGATGTACTACACTCGATCGTCAAGTGCGTATGAGAATGGGAAGGTTTTTACAACCTGTACAATTTCACACATGCAGCTTGTTTTGAATTGACCAATGTTGCAGCATATTTAGGTCTGCTTGTAAAACTAGGCAAGTCTCAACAGGGATTATTATCATCGGATGTTTAACAATGTCATTTTAAAATATTAGGATCAGTATTGAACCGAGTACTGAACTCCGCGGGGCGCTGTTCGTGGCTTCGATAGCTCGAGAAAATTTGTCATCTATTCTGAATTTCGCCTTGTGATTAGACGGATAACTTGTGAACCAAGTATGCGGATTACCAGTGATGCCCACATCCTGAAGCTTTCGAAGGAAAAAGGGTTGATCAGCACGAAGTCGATTGGTTGGTTGTCATAAAATCGTGATTGGATTATGCTTAGCAAGCAATGCGAAAGTAAGGGAATCTAAGTTTAAAGGCTAAAGTCTACGCGTTGGTAAACGCGTCAATTTCAGATAGTTGCTTCAGTTGGCTGGATGTTGTAATTTGTATAATTTGAGTATTAGTCAAACTCCAACTCGGGTGCACATGAGGATATTTAACACAAGTCTAAACAAGTCCGTAATACTGGAGTTTATACCGATCATTTTGGTCGATCTGATTGCTTAGAGCAAACTTCTTTTGTAACCATGGTGCCTGAAGTTGACTTGCTTAGTCTGAGAATGAGAGAATTAGGAGAAAGCTCACGAGAATCCTCCGACGTTTTACCAATTTCGACAGACAGAATAAATGATAATTGACTGGCTAAACACGATTTCACCCAATTTATGGTTTTACATCACATACTGCGTGCTACGAGCAGGACATGCGAGCCTTCATAGTTTACCGTCAGCGAGCACAGGCCAGGATTCTAGTAGTTCCGCAGATTCACGAAGGTACTGGTAAGTTGATCAGCCGCGGAGAAAAGTATGAATTCGTAACGTCTCTTCGATGGATATTACGTTGTTTCTCGTTACTTGTGACGATTGAAACACCACTGAGCCACATACGACCGCTTATCAGACCACTAAGACTCATTGGGTCGATGTTTATCTTTGGCGATAATGGCAAGAAGCGGTAGAGATAATGTGACGTCACGCACATGAAAGGCCACGAAGCTTTCAAAAGTGTTGCTCATAAGTAAATCCAGAACAATTGCATAAGGATGACTTATATATACGTATACATTCAAAGTTTTAATGGCCCAAAAAGTAAATACTTTACAGTAACCACAGATACATATATGTATATATATCCCAATTATTTTAACAACCATCAATATATATAACAAGCGAGCCATGTATGGTTTGCTCGAATTCCTGCATACTTGATCTGCTTGTTTGCGTAGTTGACGCGCTAGTAAATCAAGCAATGCCCCGACCAGCGCCTTGCATTTCTTGATCAAACTTTGTCGCACGGGCTCAGTGTTCACGTAGAAAGGTCCAATGATAATTGAACTTGGGATCGTGGATTCCACCACATCTTTCTCCTCCAATTGCTTCTCCACTTGCTCCTTGATTTGCAACGCACTCTGGTTTTGTGACTCGTATATCCTGCAGCATAGAAGTAGACGAATTTGAGAGCATATCAAGTAGAGCTTTGCCCCAAAAACAACAGAGCGTGCATTATGAGGTCTAACTAGTATGATCAGGCGAGAGATGTGAGGACGGTGCATTCTGGATTGTTAACTTTAAAATAAGTGGAATCAACTATTTTTACTGTGTGCAACATGGATAGATGAGTGCAATCAGTAGTGTGGGAAAAACCACAGGTTGAATCCTGTTGTGCATTATTAGGTGCGTATTTTCTTGATACACCACGTAGACTACTTCTCAATCGTACTCTACCACAAGTTCAGGTTATTTGTATCAAACAGATGGACACTTGCGATATGTGAGAACATGCTTCAGCGTAGCCAATGATGCAATACGATTCAACATTATCCGTGAGATTATGTGTATGTATGTATGTATGTATGTATGTATGTATGTATGTATGTATGTATGTATGTATGTATGTATGTATGTATGTATGTATGATGTATGTATGTATGTATGTATGATGTATGTTGTATGTATGTATGATGTATGTATGTATGTATGTATGTATGTATGTATGTATGTATGTATGTATGTATGTATGTGTGTTTGGGTGTGCAGAAAATCGGAGAAGCAGACAGTGACGTGGGAGCTGCCGTACTGTGCGCATGTAATATGCCATTTTATGCATCATATCCCTCTGTTTCGAATACTGAACACACGCAACTAACCACATCATGCTCATGATTGTTCTAACCATAGGCCACTTTAGCAATAAATCAATCGTATGAAACCAACCATTGGTATTTGAACACCGCTGAGAAAATGATCACGTTTAGAAACTGTGTTTCCGAATTTTGTGGTAAAAGTGAATGTGGTGAACATGAACACGAAACTCAATAAAGAACAACAAACACGTGACTCACCTTAGAAAATCACTACAAAATAATGATAGCAATGTACAGCAATTTGCTTTTTTAACCATAAATCTTGAATCTTGAGCAGTTGTGAACAGCATTTGCCAGCAGAATCCATGAACACACTGGTTTTATCAATTTACATGTCGCAGTCTGCCACCTTATTTTCAACCACTTTGAAGAACTAAAATCTGTTTTAGATGAAACGATCATAATCTAATCATATATCTGTTCACCTCACTTGCGATGCAGCCATATTTTCACATGCGAAATACTAAATTTTTTTCACACCCCTGAATACATTATTCGTTCAAATTCACAACAAAATCAGAGGTTAGTATAGTATGCTAGCTACCCCTAACTGCAAATAGAACTGTCGCAGGTATTTTTCAGTGTGTCTGTTTCAATTGGAATTGGCTCCCTGCAACTGTGGTGAAGTAAAGAAGCTTGGTTCCATATAAACTAAAACTCGACAATCATATGCGAATTAATCCAACTGTTGCATCCGCATACTGACGAAACATAACTCTGAGTTACCACAGTCATGAGGACCAGTTCATCACCCCCCCATATATATATATATCCATCCTGTGGTTATTATAAAGCTAATTGTTGCGTCAACCATTAAACTTAAATTTTGAATTCACATGCTCCTCATTAATAGAATGCCAAACATTTAGCCAAATACTGAATTACGGTTTGCTTGCGTTATTCGCTGATTTGTAGCAATGAATTTGAATTAGAGCCTGTTATTTGAAATGCTAAATGTATCGAATTTCAATCTGTCGGACCAATAGACACATTACACGATGTGGCGTTCAGTATAAATGAGATGAATGTACGATCGGCATCATTTACCGCTTGCCATCATCCGAAAGCTCATTTAATGATAAAGTAATCGAATTCTTGCAACACATCACAAGCTGCCAGACTACTCAATTGCTGATCATGGGCGATTTTAATCTCCAGCATCTGTTTTCAAGAAGTGAACACTCCCTGCATTCGTTTCACCATAAATCGAGGAGCTTATCGAAATTGCTTCACTGTACAACCACGTTGACCAGCCAACTCGCAGACCGGGTCTTCACCAACCTTCAACCCTTGACCTGGTCTTAACAAATGAAACAACCGCGGTAGAGGATATTCAAAACCTGGCACCAGTGGGAACGAGTGACCATGCGGTGCTTTTCTTTGATTATGCATGCAGTGCCGAACGATTAAGCGAACAGACATAATTTTTCAGGAAAATACAATTTCAATCCTTAAAATCAGTCCATAGGATGCACAAACTCAAGAGTTTGATTTCATGGATTCTGGCTTATATTACAATAAATTTTTAAATTATTTTAATTCGAAGATTGACGAAAACTCAGTTTTTGTACAACACAAATGCAACCACAACTACTAGTTTGTTATCCGGAGAAGAAATAAGAAATGGTTAGCTATAAATATAAAGTCTTGGATAATTCATAGGAATTTTGGTACGGAAGCAACTTCGAAGCGGTTCTGTAAGATACGGAATCATGTCACGAATCTTGTGAGAGAAGATCACAAGCAGTTCCAATCAAACATGCTTAAGAGAATAAAAAAGAATCCTGAGCTTCTCTACAACACAGTAAATGAGCGATCGAGATTCAAACCAGGCGTATTATCTGTACAAACCCGAATGAATAAATTCAATCTGCCCAAGGTGGCGCCGATGATTTAGCAACATCTTTTTCACTTGCCTTTAATCCCAAGCGTTATATCCCATATCAAATTTTAACAAATTCGCCACGTTTTGAATTATTAAGTGAAACGACTGTCAACGAATACATGGTTTGGCGGGAACTTCGCAAACTACACGAAACGAAGTCCACTGGCACAGACAAAATTACCTCCGCCATACTTCGCAGGTGTCGCGTTGCTTTGACTGCTCCTCTCACGCGCTTATTTAATCTCAGCCAAAATGAAGCGAAAATACCCCCGCATTGGAAAACAGGGATGATGAATCCGATTTATAAATACGGTTCAGACACAGCAAACTATTGACCGGTAACGCTACTTCCGGTGATATATAAATTAATGGAACGTATTGTGACTGCGCGCATGAGAGAACACTTTAATAACCCAAATATTTTGACCGCTGCACAACACGGTTTTCGAAGAAATCGTTGCTCTTTATATAACATTCTTACAACGTTCTAAGATTGGATCACGGCACTAGACGAAGGTGAGGCTGTACATGCTTGCTACATCGATAGTGACCAATAAAATAGCTAGAAGCTTATAGAAAAAAGGAATGATGCTGAATTGGATAAGGGATTATCTTACTGATAAAAACGTCCAAGTTCGCGTTGACAACACCTTCAATAGAAGAATAAACGTCACCGCATGACTCGGTGCTAAGACCTCTTCTGCTCTTGGTGTATATGAACGATATAGTAGTGAATATTGGATGCAACTTGATACTATCTGCCGATGATATTAAAATATTGAAACGTGTCAGGTCTGTTGAGGACTGTATGGCATTACAACGGGATCTGTGCACCTTATTTCGTTTGTCCCAGACAAATGAGTTACCATCCAACCACTGCGAAATGTTAAATGTTTCGGCTTGGAAAATATCTGCACCACACGTATCAGATTGGCACGCAAGATATCGTCTGGACCACCACAAAAATATCTCGGTATCTGTGTGTCATTTAACCTTAAGCCTGCACATCACTGCCGGACAGTTTACAATAAAGCTTGCCGTATCTTGAGTCTTCTCAAAAGAATATTCCGGATTTTTACGCCCGAAACCCTACCCCGGGTAATTAACACGTATATACGTCCTGTTATGGAATATTTCATCCAAGTCTGGGCACCATGGCTGAGGAAGGATATCGAACTACTTGGCAGGATTTATCATCGTGCTACAAAGTTGGTCTCCCGGTACAGAAATTTGACTTTCAAAGAGCGAATGTTAAAACTAAATTTACACGATTTTACCCAACGACGGATACTGAATGACCTCCTGTTGGCATTTAAAATCTTGCATACTGAAAACAGTCCCCTTAAACATTTACTATTTCCAATGGCCTTACTCAAACACGAAAAAATTCAAAGGCTTTAGGTATTCCGCATTCTCAATAGGATATTCGTCGTAATTTTTTATCGGTAAGAATTTGTTTCACTTGGAACATTTTCCCTGAATTAATCACACGATCGGAATCTATTGAGGCTTTCGCTTCAAAACTCAATGAGTATATGACGAACCATGAGGCGTGACGGTGTTTATTGATTTTTGGGAGATTATATATTTTTACTCCATACACCACGCCATCCTAAGGTCATTTTTAAGCTTACCGCTTTTTATACCATAAAACTTTCTGAGTTCTGAGTATTACTTAATTTATGTGCGCAATCTCCGATAATTGATTGGATTCCTTGTAATAGTAGGATGTGTGCAGATAGACTAGGATGTCGCATCGTAATCATTTTGCACTCACTTTAAATACACATTGATATCAAGCAACGCCAGTTCCATGAATCGCTGATACTGGTTTGCGTACTGCTTCATTGGTATTAAAGCGGCTGACATATATTCTCTTAGCTTTTCTCGAAGTGATACGACTGGGGGTTCTTTGAGACCGACTGCTTCTAAAAGAGGATTTTCTGCACAGGTGATGCCCTCCATAACGAACTGAAAGCACAAGAATTAACAGACTCAAATGTGAAAGAATAGCCGTAATTCCAACGATAAAATACAGTGGTAAACTAACACGATGAAATGATATTTGTCTAAATAATGAAAGGGAAATTAAGCAGAATTAACTAGAGACAAGTTCGGTTAAGTTACCTGCATGCATGCAGTATATGAAGTTTCACTTTATATATGCGTGAAACGTTGGGCCCCAAATCATAAAGATTCGACGGTGCGAGGCTCACTAAAAATAACTTCAATGAATCAACCCGATGAAGGGTGTGTTAGCACAGGGGAATGTGAACATCCCAAATATCTTCCATCGCTCCACTTAGATCCATCTTGTTGGGTTGGTCATCCAAAGTTTGCCTGCACTAATCCTATTTATCAGGGGCTTACAAGTATGCATCTTCACGAAGAATCCTTTTGTATTTGGCCACAATTACGGTCTACAAAATGGTACAAACTGTTCCAATAGAATGCTAAGATAGATATAGGATCCAATGTTTTTGCCAACAGGATCATTTTTGTGCCTATGGGTGTCACCGATTGGACAGTATTCATTATCATCGTTATCATCAAACAATATAATATTTTGTAAAGTATATTCACTTTTCACATGAAAAACTGGAAGCACATGATATCTACTTTTCTTAACCCTTTGTCAACCGACGGTAACTCTAGTTACCACCTCAAACAAGCAGTCGATTGCTCAGTAGCTCCCATTGGTATCTTCAGTCACCATCGGATTGCACTTGTCAGGCGGTGTCTGGCATCTGATCCATAAAAATTAAACATGTGTTTTATTTATGCCATAATTAAGCCGAATAACACAAAAATATCATAAAATACGTATATCAATTACCGTAGACAAAGGGTTAAATCACATACCCTTTCCAGTTGCGGGACATCTTGCACGGAGTTGATAGCTTTATCAAATAGCGCTACGAGGGTCTCGATGAAGTTGTCCAGCGGGGTACTGTAGTGTGGACCCTCACCATCCAGAACAAGGTCCACGAGGAATATCGGATTTTTCTTCGGTCTAAAAAGTTCGAGAATGCGCAGCAATATACATCAAATATGTGAAAACGTAGGTACAATGTTATGTGTTTACGCAAGTAATAAGCCATCCGAACAACGTAAGAGGAATCTCATGTGAAAAAAATATGACATGCTAAAGGCATCATTGCTGGAACTCACGGCAGACTACTTGTAATCAAATCGTTAGTCCATTCGTACGCATCGGTCAGGTCGAGGCAGCTGATACAGCCATCACGGATCATCTCAGTCAGTCCTGTCAAGGAATCCATCACGAGGTAGCGCATGGTATCTTGCATGCAAAATTTCAGCATTTCCATGAATTTTTTCAATTTGGATTGGGTATACACGTAAAAGTCCGTTTCGTAGATGTTGAACCATCCTTTACCACTATCGCGTAAAGAAGAACGTACGTGTTTACGTAGGTTCTCGATCCATTGATCCTGTAATTTCAAATGAAAATATAGGGATATTTACTAAGGATGAAAGCCAAATAATTGGTACATTAATCTCTCCCCTAATTGTAATATTATCATGAAAGGGAATAAGCAATATGCATTACCAGACGGATAAGGACAATTCTTCTGGCGTTTGTGTGATCTTCGTTTAAATGGATTTTTGAGGACAGTTTGTTATGATGTATGACAGTCAAAGCCACAATGAAGCTGTTGTGCTGCTATCAATTTATTCGTGTACAAAACTTAATTTAATGCATGATTTAGTCGAGGTCTAATCACCTCAACTTAGTGGACCTGTGCTTACACTGCAACAGATTCCGTAATTTTCAAACACCAACTTCTCTTATCTTATAAAGATATCATTCGGAAATGATTGTGTGGTAGTTCAGCATTCGGTAGTTGCAACTAATGTAATGTTGTTGATGGTGATCATGATATAGTCCCACAGCTAACAGCTGAGTCCATGCTATCCCAAGCTCGAATCTAATGTTTGAACGATGTGTCCAAAGAGTGCTTTTGTGATCTAGGTAGGTTTCATATCGTAAAGCTGATGTAGAGAGCCTCCAGATCTCATTTAATACGCTTCGTGCCCACTTAAAGGTCACAATCTCGAATTCAACTCGGTATAGATAGATATAGATTACAAACAGACTGACTCAATAGATTTAATTCAGCCTGGGTATTCGACACGGTTGCATTTAAACGAATATGGATTATAGATAAGATGGAAAGTACAAAACATATATATTCCTGAATCAACCAATTTCTTGTCGCGTGAATTGAAATTTAGTCAGACCTGAAACTTTTATTAATACATTTACCGGAATCGTCGCTTGTAGTGAAATAGTATACTTATTTAACTGTACCAAACACTTCAACCTGCTTAAACATTTCGCGTTTAATGAAATAAATTTGGAACACTGGTTGTTAAGAGGCTCATCATTAAATGTAAGCACAAAAAATGGTCGAAAGCGATATGTTTGACAAACCTTCAGGAACAGAGCTACTTGCGAGGTAGCCATCGATTGGGTCTGTTCGAATTCTTCCAGGCGCATGTGTTTCACAACCGGCATGTGGAACATCAACCGGGCTCGCGCTTCCAAACATTCGAATTGTGATTTACAACTTGCAACAATCGCTTCAGGTTTAGTTAACATGGTGCGTGCCGAGAATTGATTGAACATGGTTTTGAAGTCATACTTCGGGATCTCTAATGTTCCTGGATGAGCGATGAAAACATAAATATCTTAGAGAGGAATAGTAAAATATTTATAGAATTTCAACAGCAAAATTAAATTATATTGAAGTAGGTCGTTTTCATTCCGCATTACATCCATTCAAGAAATCAAAAATGTGACACTGAAAATGAGTTCCATCATTCTAATTAGTTGTGTCCTCGACGAAAACGACAAATTTCACTTAAAAGCAACAGAGTTGAACACGTGCATGATGATATTGTCGAGTTTTAGTTAACCAAATAGCAGATGCTAGATTATAGTGTAGGGTAATTGGCTGATGCGATACACACCACTATCGGTTTCTGGCTGTTTGTCATCATCAGGTGGAGAAAGTAAGATTAGGTTCAGTGAGCCGTGAAATAGTTGATAAGTAGTAAACAATGTTATACTTTAATGCCACTGTTACATAGGGTTCGTACAACGAACCACTATGTTCAAACACAGAATTGAATAGTGATTCCTGTCAAACACTAAAGAAGATGACCAAATCAATGCGTTGCTCACCCCCCCACACTTACACACCACTACTGTATTTGAACACCGGTGTTCGTTGTACGAACCCTATGTAACATGCGACATTCAAGTATAACTTTGTTTACCACTTGTCCACTGTCTCCACCTGATGACGGCAATCAGCCAGATACCGGTAGTGGTGTGTAAGAGTGGGGGCTGTGAGCAACACATTGCTTTGGTCATCCATCAGCGCCTTGAGTGCTTGACCATGAATCACTTTGTGAATCCGTGTTTGAACATCGTGGTTCGTTGTACGAACCATATG
>JACCGJ010019825.1:0-23863 GCA_013407085.1 Atriophallophorus winterbourni
TTCCGATAGAGACGCTTCGTCAGACCAAGGGTGTCAGTACAAAAACAGAGGTGAGTTTAAATTATTTTCACCTGACGAATCCTAAGCTGGCTAAGAACTGCGTGGGTCTTGGCGGGCGTTGAGCTTGCTAACATGTAAAGGAGAAATTGAAATCAATTGATGTATCATTGCCCCTATAGGCTTTAATTCTATTAGCCATGGCAGATGTGAATGACATCCATTGAGAGATTAGCTCGATTGCGTAATCCGTGCGCATACTAGGGGTCACGCACGTTAATGTTCATCCGATGCAGAACCGAACGTCAGATTGTGGAGATATCAGCCCCATCCACTTTGTTGACCGCAGTCATACCAGCCTTTGTTATCTCAACCGCCTCGGAGTGAAGTTGTTCCATGTACGGTTTTACCCCACGCCTTATCACTTTTATGTAAACAAGATCAACGCTTTTACTAGTGTGCAGCACTTGTTCAGCTAGGGCTGAATTTCAGATCAGTGACTGATATTCACTGGAATTGTGTGGCTGCATACCGATTTGCTTTTTGTGTTCGTTCATCACAGCACGAAGTTCTCCGGAAGTTTGCTAGAGAAGCTTTTCGTAACTTGTGGCATGTGTGGCACCAAACAGGTTTGCCTCAAACGCGGTAGAGTCTATACCTACAGCGCACGTGGTTTTACTGTACGGATGTGAAACATGGACTCTGAGAAAGGAAGAAATAACACAATTGTTGGAGTTACTAGGCACCAACGGATACGTAACGTAACTATCCATCATGGAATCTTGCGTAGCGACGTAGACATCAATGAACAAGTTAACATGCATAGACTTCGCTGGTTAGGCCACGTATTGTGAATGGCAAATCAACATTTTTCTAACGCGATTTTGTTTGACACTCCTAACTCGGAATGGCATCGTTGTAAGGGTGTGCTGACTTTGATTTTGGCTAAGGCAGATGAAGGATTTGACTGTTAAACTAACTGCGGTCTTCCAGGTAGGGGTCAAAAAGATGAAAATTCCGTGGCTTCTTACTCTTAGCTATATGTATGTATGTATGAAAACACAAGTCTGATCTAGGCAAAGTGTCGCACAGTCAAAGACTGCACGTGGGCTAAGATAGTGCCAGGTTGCCCAGGCCTAGACAGATATGAGGAAGACAAAAGAACAGGAAATGGTAGTGAGACTCCAGCCTGTTTCAGCATACACCTCACTACCTCTGGCCAATCAATTTAGCACGGTGTTAGCCGCACAGCACAGAAGTACTGCACGATTGCACATCCGTGCCATATCTTAGCGATACGGCCCCAAACGCTCATCAGTGGCGGTCTTGCTGTAGACATCTTCTTGGAGTGCTTGATTAATGTTGTCTGTTGTCAAGTTAAGTGGCGGGAAAAGCTTGTTATGATGCGTGACATTGGAAGCCGTGAGGAAGCTGCCATGATGATGTCGCTCTACTTGTTCACAACACTTGCTTGAATGCATGTTTGATTCGAGATGTAGGCACTTCATCCTAGTGCGTCAGTGTGCAATCTTTATAGGTTCAGGTTTAGAATTTTCAACTATGTCATAGGTGTATACGGCAGTTAAGCACTTGATACTTGTTACCGGCGTAATGTTGTCTACGATGATGGATACTTACGCGGTACAGGCGTATTAAACTTCGAGCAATGGATAAATATTTAGGAAATGCAACCCTAGCGTCTCAGCACCGTCTGCCATAGTATGAATTTAGAAAGAGAAAACGAAGGCCATTCAAGGAGCGCAAATACTCACTGGGATGGCGAAGACGGCTGGGAACTGGAGGGCCAGGAACTACATCAGGTAAACGCTCACGGCGCAATGCAGGCCTGCGATGGCGTACTCTGTTGTCCTCGGGTGAGGGACTTCTGGACCAAGAACTGAAACCGTGAAGAAAGTGGAAAAATGGTATTAAGTGGTCGTCCGAATTTTCAACAAGCTACAGAACGTGAAAAAACGGATGGTTAGTAGTACTTCTGAATGTAGTCTAAGCTAATAAACCAGTAACCAATTGCTGAGGAAATATTATTACTATTTTCCTCAAAAACTCATAAAACCTTTAAAACGATTAATTTATGAATCTCGATTCTGATTGGTCCATTTGTCGGCTATATTGTGTTTCGCCAGAAACAGTGTATAAACACAAGCGAGCCGCAGCCTAATGGCATTTTGGTCAGAGACGGTAAAGCTCTTTGCCTGAATGGTCTGTCTTTGTTCTTCCTACGCGTAGTGTTGGGTTTAGTTCGTCAATGGTGAGTAATAGCAAAATGGTTTTTCAGTAATTATTACTTGGGTTCTACTCTGGTAATATGAAACATCGATGTAACTAAAAAGGTTATTACAGAATCAAGCACGTAATCAAACACAAGGGAGATTAATCACGTCCCAACAGTTTCAAATTCTCGAGGTCAATGCTGTGCGATGCCTGTGTCTAAGACGTGCTTCAAACCGATTAGCTCCAGCCGCAACTTTTCTATTCTTCAGTCAAATCCCTTACCATCCTAACAGAAAAAAATTAAGTGATCTTTGGATTCGGTTCGTTGAAAAAGCAATTAGTTGTCCAGTATATTCCATGATGGGAGACAAATGTGAATTGAGTAGTCGATCGAATTATAATGCGAAATGAATCGTCATTGACAGCAGTACATTGTTAGCAGACACCGAGTGCTAAACAGCCATACAACCTCTTGAAATTTTAAAAAGATGGGGTATGTATATATGAAAGCACAAGCCTGTTACAGGCAAAGTGCCGCACAGTCAGAGACTGCACGTGGGCTAAGATACTGTCAGGTTTCCCAGGCCTAGACAGATACGAGAAAGAAAATAGAAATGGTAGTGAGACTCCAGCCTGTTTCAGCATGCAGCTCATTACCGGTGGCCAATCAATTTAGCACGATTGCACATCCATGGGGTGTGTAGAAGATTCGGCACAGATATACTACGATGAGGTGGTTACACCAGGAATCAAACCAGCATTCAATCAAGTGTCGTGACCGGCGAAAGAGACAAAAGCATGACAGCTTCCTTGTGGCTTTCACTGTCACGCGTCACAACAAGCTTTCCTCGCCATTTCATTTAAGAAACAAGATTAACCAAACACTCCAAGAAAATGTTTACTACAAAACTACCGGTGAACACGATTTTGACTTGGATGGATGGACAGAGTGACTAATGCTGATGTGCTTTCAAAAGCTGGTCTACAGAGCATGTTCATCCTATTGCGACAGCGCCGCCTGCGGTGGCTTGGTCATGTCTACAGAATGGAAAATTGTCGTATTTCGCGAGCTGGGAAAAAGTTGCGCTTGACCGCTCACATTGGAGGCATTGTGTAAAGCGTCGTCTGCAAGCTGGGGTATGAAAGTACAAGCCTGATCCAGGCAAAGTGCCGCACAGTCAGGGACTGCACGTGGGCTAAGATAATGTCAGGTAGCCCAGGCCTAGAAAGATATGAGAAATAGAGAATACAGATGGTAGTGAGACTCCAGCGTGTTTCAGCATGCAGCTCACTACCCGTGGCCAATCAATTTAGCACGATGTTAGCTGCAAGCTGGGGAGGACAGATTCAGCTCTCAACTCCTGAACACAGAACATGCCGCCGGCGTGCAACTGACGCCCTACAACCGAGTTCTGACCATCGTTGCAAGCGCTGCGCGAGAGATTGTTCCTCCCGAATCGGACTGTTAAGTCATTCAAAATCTGTGCAGCATGGAATAATCATGTGATTGTGATGTACATCCATGGTCGACATCGACCGAAGAAGGCCAACAACAACAACAACTTAGAATCCTTGATAATGGCTAGCGGGCCTGGTTGAAATGATGTTGGCACGGCTCCGTAAGTAAGACGAGAATGTTCGTAAAGTCGACGGCTCGTTTTTCCACAGCGAGTTCCTGTTCCAATGTTTCAAACATTCGCGTGTTACGCTTAAGGAATGTGTTGTGTGAAACAAGGAACTTCTATCAGCCGAATCGGGGGAATTTATTAAAAAGCGATCCGGAGTTATCTGGAGCAAATAGAGAGAGAGAGAGTTGCGCACAGGTTTCAAGATGGAAGACGCGCACGGAGTCTTGAGCACAAGGCAAAATAGTGACAACAGAAGAACACTCGCGATGGCAAAACAAAACGATGAAAGTCACACAACACACTCTCACATCCCCAACCCTTACACACCATTATATGGTGTCCGGGTCAGGGTGTCAAGTTCCAAAGGTGTCATAGCCGTGGGTGGCAGTGGGGATAAGCTCCCACTGTTTATAAAATGCTCCCATATGGCATGCGTCTCAAATAGCCTCTGACAACCAAGTCCAGCTTCTGGCCTGCACGAGTGGCTCTCCGAGCCCGGCGGAACTGCTTCTACCAACAGGAGAAGGGGCGAGGGCGAGTGACTGGCGCCTGAAAACCAGTTTGCTTCGGGCAGATGTAGCTCGTTAGCCTGGGAGGGCATTTCATCTAAGGGAAGGAAAACCCTGATTTTAAACCTCCGCTGCCTTGGGGATGCCCGATCGCGGGAACGGCTTCGGAGAAAACCCTGAAAAAAACCTGGAACAGAGTCTGGTAGACCACCTCTTTCTGGCAACTCCCTGCTGCCTTGCAGGTCGCACTTGGTTGTGCAAAGGCTAGAGAAGCTGACTCGAACAAACGCCGAGTGGTGCTGGGGACGCCGTTTTGTACCCAAATTCCCAAGAATCTTCTTTGAAGCCGACTCATCCTCCAGGAGGAGATAGTCGCACAAAGTAAAGTAAAAGTAAGTCCGGTCACTTAATGGTCAGACACTTAATCACAAGACATTTAACCCCCAAGTCACTTCATCCCCAGTCACTTAATCGTCATTCACTTAATCCCCAGTTTGATAACCTCTGACGAATGCAGAATACGATTAAATGAATTTATTTAGCAGGACAGTTATGCAATTGATTTTAAGAGCGTCAATCTTTCCGTAGTTGAGTATCGTTGAATTGCCTGATATATCATGCCATGCAACGAAAAATAAGTGAACTAGGGATGAAAGCAGATTATGAGGCAGACGATGATTTACGCCTCGTGATAGTGCCGTTGAATGATGTAGTCGACACATTTGAGATTTTAGCCGAATCTATGCCTCAACGTTAGATGATGAATGAACTGTTATCTTATTTTGAACATACATTGGTTCAAGGTCGACGAATTAGAGGTAGAAGAGAAAACCTTGTACCAGCAATATTTCCACCTGAATCCTGGAATAAGTATGAAGACGCAACTAGTGGTGTTGCCCAAACAAATAATGCTGTAGAAGGCTGGCATCATGCATTACAGTCAGTCTTTTCTTGCCAACATACCACCATATGGACATTTGCTAACGGTTTGTGAAAAGATTACCGACAGCATAAGGCCTCAGTTCTTCAAGCAAATGCTGGGGTTCATATCAAACAGAAGAAGTATGCTGAGATATACGCCAGGACATCTCGAGCAATTCAGCGATACTCAACTACGGAAAGATTGACGCTCTTAAAACCAATTGCATAACTCTCCTGCTAAATAAATTCATTTAATCGTATTGTGCATTCTTCAGAAGTTATCAACTGGGGATTAAGTGACTTAGGGATTAAATGTCTGAGGATTAAGTGTCTGACGATTAAGTGTAAGTAAACCATTATTATCATTATTTAGTATAATTAGTGACCGAAAACTCACGTTATAAAACGACGCTCTTCTGTCATCGGAGAAGGGGATCTAGACTTGTCTGAAGAAGGTTCTCTTGGACCTATTGTGGGAGAGATAGAACGGAGTTAGACATCCGAAATGCGTTGAAATAACGCCATGTTCGAATCAACGTTTAACAGTAATTTACAACGCATTCAAGAGCAATATGTTATGTGTTATATAAACCAGTTTTGAAGCATATGACCAGTGCACATGCTAATTATTGGACAAAGGCTGCATTGAAACAGTTCATTGCATACATTCATAATTCAAAGTAATTCAAAGTTTTAATGGTCCAAAAAGCAAATACATTACAGTAATCACAGATTAAAAATATGGGGAATGCATAAAAACAACACAAATGTTTTATTAATATAGAAAGTCAGCACGTGTATTCAGGTGCGAGGTTGGATTTGGTCAACATATACTTGTGAAGTTCAGCATTGAACATGTTCAGGCTTGATGCGCAAATGATATGTGGGGGTAGAGAGTTCCATATAAAACAAACTCGGACAGCAAAGAAAATCATTCGACAATTTGATATGAAGTGTGGAATAATTAAATTGTAGCCTTGCGATTTGCTACCACGTGCTTCTGGCCGATGAAACAGGTATTCAAGTGGGTGATCCATTGTATGCAGAATGTTGAACAGCAGGATCAAGTCACCCCTGAGACGACGGTACGAAAAGCCAAAGAGGTTTAGAGTTGTAATCCCCTCCTCCTGTTATATAGCCCGGTCACCAGTTTTGTAGCACGGTGGTATACGCGTTGCAGCAAGGTCATGTCCTTCTGTAACCACGGGGACCATACTTGAACAGCGTACTCCATTGTTGGTCTGATATAGGTGTTAATTATCCGCGGGAGTATCTGCTTTGGGAAACTGCCGAAGATCCTTCTCAGTGCCAAATAGATCCCCGACAGATTTGTCATAATAGAATAGGTTACAAGAAACGTTACATTACGACAAGGTTGACGCATCCTAGTCATCACGGACTGCTTTACATTGGCAGCAAGCAAAGAATCCAAGACACAATATACGCTCGAACGAATGGGGGAGGTTGAGTCTTCAAACCCACGGAATCAATAGAAAATTGGGTACACACACCCAGATGTAATGCCAACACCTTGAATGAGTAGACTGACAGCGTCGTTGTGGTTTTAAGCAACATGTGACAAAGCACGCTGGCTTCACACGGCAACCGATAGTCTAAAAGACTGATCAAACACATCACGAAGCTTCCAGCGGGAGCGCCAGTGAACACAATTCAAGACCACTATCAACCCCAACTGCGCAATCTCCAAGCAGGGATACGGGTGTGTAATCGTGCAGCATTTCTGTGCTGTGCGGCTAACACATCGTGCTAAATTGATTGGCCACCGGTAGTGAGCTGCATGCTGGAGCACGCTGGATTCTCACTACCATTTCTGTTTTCTTTCAATTTTGTCATACCTGTCTAGGCCCGGGCCATCTGACAGTCTCTGACTGTGCGGCACTTTGCCTGGATCAGGCTTGTGCTTTCACATCACATCACAGGGATGCGGATAGCATCAATGACAGTCAGTTCAGAGGAGATTGTTTGTCTGACGACATTCCCAGTAGCAAACGAAACTAAGACGATTACGATGGAGTTCCACTCGCGCAATACATGAAACGGTGAACGAAGTTTGTGTATTTGTTTGCTTATTCAGGAGGTACCAGGCAAATATGGAGACAGAGAAATTGGAGAAGTTACCGTACTAAACAGTCGGACCAAAGTAGCCTGATTAACTGTATACGAAACAAACGGTCGTCAGTATACTCAACGTACAAACGATTCTTCTCTGTTCGGACTTGAATGACTGGTTTTGGAAGTGCTGCGTTATTTTGACTACATGATAGCGTCAATGAAAATTGGAAAAAAACATGGAGAAGTTATATTACCTTGCCACATATTGCTGACCATAGGAAACTTGACTGCATAATGTAACGATAAGCTTACACTGACAAAATATAATCCGGTATTTTATCGCAAAACTCCGCCAAGGACGGTCCCAAGCCCGTCTGAGAAAGGAGGAGGGTTGGGCTTAGGGCTAGCAACCCTATCCCGTAAAACCTACATTGCTACGGAAACGATGACAACAGATCCGTGGTTCGGTCATGTCTGCAGGATGGATCCCAGTTCGCATACGAAGGTAGCCATGCACTGGCATCCGCAAGGTAAACGAAAAAGGGGACGGCCCAAGGAAACTTGGCGCAGAACGTTGGAACGCGAACTACATGCACAAGGATTCACGGTGCAGACGGCAACGGAAGCAGCGACAGACCGGAACCACTGGCGTGAAGTTGTCTTCGCCTCATGTGCCACCCGGCACGGAGAGGACTGAATGAATCAATGAATCAACACCCCAGTGCGATATGCTATCAAAAAAGAATGCGCCCTGTCGACAGAAACAAAATACCAACCAAGTAAGGTTTTAAAAGCGGTCAATGAAGTCCCACTTTCCTTACTGCTTCACCAATGTGTGAATCACACACACACATTTCAGGATTAGGTTTATGCTGTTTAAACACATCAGCTCATCATAGTTGGGAGAGAGCATGGCCAGCGATGCAATCTGACAAACGGATGTTCGGGGGAGCCGAATTGAGCTGTTACGTTAGATTGACGAGAAGCTTCGGTTCTGTGGAGTACAATACGAAAATTCAAAACACAGAGAAAAGAGAACAATCAACGTAGAAGGGTAATCCGAATCAATGGTATGATGGTATGAAAACACAAGCCAGATACAGGCAAAGTATCGCACAGTCAAAGACTGCACGTGGGCGAAGATACTGTCAGGTTGCCCAGGCCTAGACAGATATGAAGGAGTAAATAGAGATGGTAGTGAGACTCCAGCGTGTTTCATCATGTAGCTCACTACCGATGGCCAATCAATCAATTTATCACGGTAAAGAAGTACTGCGCGATTGCATATCCGTACCACACAAACCAATGGATTAGGATCAGTCATGTGCACAAATGTATGGTAGAAGAAGATTGTCTATGTGTGCGTGTCCACGAGGAATAAATTGTGGTTATCGAGCAAACAAACCTCTGTCAGTGTTCTGAGTTATGGGCGCATTCAGTCCAGGAGCAGCGACCCATGGACGCTTGACTGGACGTTCGTGTGGCAGTGGAGGAATATCCGCACGGCTTCTGGGATGAAAAAAATAACAAGCAAGCAGGCGTTGATTTTGTGTGAACGTGCAGAAGATAAGAGAATATGAATAACTCATAGGGGGGGCGAGCTTTTCGATACCGGGTATCCTTTATTTCATCGCGAATACAAAAGTCATTGAAGTAAACAATGTAATGTTCTTCCAATAATTAGCGCTGAGAATGATCTATCTATCGGCAGTTTTAGACCGAAGCCAAAGGTTCGATAAGTTTGGGGGTACTGGGCGTACCCTCCCATGTTAGGGTTTGAGCACGGATATACGAACGTGTAAGAAACGCGAACTGCCAGTTGGTGATGCTTTGAAAGCGGAATCCCGAAATTAACACACCGCCAAGACAGATAGCATGGACATTCAATATCATAAGCAGAGAACATTCAACAAGGTAAGCAAAATTGACCAGCTGCAGGCAGTATTGCAACAAGCATGCGTGTGAGAGATAATTCTCTACGGGTACGTATGCACGCACATAACCCTTTCAACTTGCTAAAAGAAAGATTCACAGAAATAAATGATTCAAAAACCTCTAGCAGCATCAACATATGGTATGGTATGAAAGCATAAGCCTGATCCAGACAAAGTGCCGCAGAGTCAGAGACTGCACTTGGGTTAAGATACCCTCAGGTTGGCCAGGCCTAGACAGGAAATGGTAGTGAGACTCCAGCCTGTTTCAGCATGCAGCTCACTACCTCTGGCCAATCAATTTAGCCCGATGTTCGCCGCACAGCACAGAAGTACTGCACGATTGCACATCCGTGCATCAACACAAGAAACATTCATCAGTTCATTAAGAGATGGAAGATAATCGGGTACAGAAACCACGGTATATCCTGTATGAAATCACAAGTCTGATCCAGACAAAGTGCCACACAGTCATACACTGCACGTGGGCTAAGATACTGTCAGGTTACACAGGCCTAGACAGGGAAAATGGCAGTGAGATTTCCACGTGTTTCAGCATGCTGCTCATGAATAGAGGTCAATAAATTTATCAGTTTCAGTCGCACAGCACAGCTACATGATTGAAGGATAAGCCTCGAAGCGAACAGCTTAGCACATAATCAACTGATTGTGTACAATGTACATACGTACCGGATATTGATTGAGTCTGTCGGCTCCAACGAATCATCCCACACTGCGTCTTCCTCGTTGGTTCTTTCGTGATCTGCGAGAAGAAAATATGCATTACAGACTACGATTAGCACACAAGTAACGCAGGAATTTTACAGCGATAGCGTTATACGTCGATGTGCAAATTTGCTCTACTTTTGAACTGAGCACCGATAACGCCGTGCTAAATTGATTTGTCACCAGTACAGAGCTGCGTGTAACAGTGCATGATTACCCATTAACCCACGGATCTGCAATCGTGCAGCATTTATGTGCCAAAGTTTGTCATAGCCGGGGGTGGCAGTGGGGATAAGCTCCCACTGTTTATAAAATGCTCCCATATGGCATGCGTCTCAAATAGCCTCTGACAACCAAGTCCAGCTTCTGGCCTGCACGAGTGGCTCCCCGAGCCCGGCGGAACTGCTTCTACCAACAGGAGAAGGGGCGAAGGCGAATGACTGGCGCCTGAAAACCAGTTTGCTTCGGGCAGATGTAGCTCGTTAGCCCGGAGCGGCATTTCATCTAGGGGAAGAAAAACCCTGATTTAAACCTCCGCTGCCTTGCGGAATACCCGATCGCGGGAAAGGCTTCGGGAGAAAACACTGAGGAAAAACCTGGAACAGAGTCTGGTGACACCTCTTTCTGGCAACTCCCTGCTGCCTTGCAGGTCGCACTTGGTTGTGCAAAGGCTAGAGAAGCTGACTCGAACAAACGCCGAGTGGTGCTGGGGACGCCGCTTTGTACCCAAATTCCCATGAATCTTCTTTGAAGCCGACTCATCCTCCAGGAGGAGATAGTCGCACAAAGTAAAGTAAAGTAAGTATGTGCTTTGCGGCTAACATCGTGCTAAATTGAATGGCCAACGGTAATGAGCTGCATGCTGAAACACGCTGGAGTCTTACTACCATTTCTATACCCCCTCATATCTGTCTAAGCATGGGCAACCTGACAGTATCTCAGCCCACGTGCAGTCTCTGACTGTGCGGCACTGTGCCTGGATCAAGCTCGTGCTTTCATACATACATACAGAGCTGCGTGCGGAAACACGCTAAAGTTTCACTGTTATTTCCCATCATATCTATCTAGGCCGGGGCAACCTGACAGTATTTTATTCCACGTGCGGTCTATGCAGTGCTTTGCATGGATCCGGCTTTATTTATTCTTTCATCCGCATTGGTACATGTGCAGAGAAATGTGCTCTCTAGCCACCCATAACATCTGGCGAGCCCTGGATGTATAACCACACGAATAAAATATCATCCATATTAAAAAAATTTCAATAGTTTGATTGCAGCGAAATTAATCGTGTAGAAATGCAATTGTCGATGTACGGTTGGTTTAACTACAGTAAGTGCATTGTGTTTCGCTTAAAAACCCCAGTGAGAGAAGTGTTATAGGACAGATGGTTGGTCCAAATGATTGGGTTGTAAGTGTGCAACTGCGCACGTATTATAACTTAGACCACTGGTAACTAACTCCATTTTTATTTTGTTTCTCATATCTGTCTAGGCCTGGGCAACCTGACAGTATCTTAGCCCACGTGCAGTCTCTGACTGTGCGGCACTTTGCCTGGATCAGGCTTGTGCTTTCATATCATACATAACTAACTCCATTGGGGAACCTACTGAATTCTCTCTGCAATTATCGATTTGATGCGTATCGACTGGATGTTTGTGACTAATCGTCGATGGCAAGTCCCTCAAAATATTCACAAAGTTGATCACAACGGTCCAAATTGAAAGCATTTTACTCGAGTTGCGCTTTTATTTGAGCTCACCAGCAGTGTCTTAGAACGGAATTGAACCCCTGATCATCACCATTGTAGTTGCTGCCATCCATCAGTTGATCGATCGCGATTAAGTATTCAGAAATGTCTCTTGAGAGTAGCGTTATTGCCCGACTAGACAAGAAGGACCCAGCAACATATGTCGTGGACATCCAACAGGTCCAATCTCCTAGTCAATCTTAGCTTTGAACAACCGGTCAATAACGCACCCAGAGATCATGTATACCTAATCAACAGACTTGAAAAGATCGTCGTATATACGTGTTTTAAGCATTACATGACATGGCTTGAAAACACAAGCCTGATCCACACAAAGTGCCGTACAGTCAAGGACGGCACGTGGGCTAAGATACTGTCAGGTTGCCTAGGCCTAGACAGATATGAGGAAGATAAAGAAAAGGAAACGGTAGTGAGTCACCAGTCTGTTTCAGAATGCAGCTCACTTACACTGGCCAATTTGTCTAGGATCACTCTGTGATTCTACATTCGAACACGGTGGATCGCGGTACGAATCTCACGTAACGATGGGTTCAAAATCCAACATTGTTGTTACTAAACCAATGCTAGAAGGCTCATTGCATCTAACATTGCTCTCACTGCATGGTATACAGCTCAAAACCGGCAGTGGTAGCAAATTTCGGGTACTGTGAGTCAAACATTACATGAAAGACAAGTGTAGTAAACAAGTAGTAGGCGTTAACCATAACAACGATGTTGGTTCACTAGATGAAATAACGCCATGTGCAACCAATGGAAAGGCACTGGGACATTAGTTTGTCATAGCCGGGGTGTCAGTGGGGATAAGCTCCCACTGTTTATAAAATGCTCCCACATGGCGCGCGTCTCAAATAGCCTCTGAAAACCAGGTCCACCTTCTGGCCTGCACGAGTGACTCCCCGAGCCCGGCGGAACTGTTTCTATCAACAGGAGAAAGGGCGGGGGGAGTGACTTTCGCCTGAAAACAAGTTTGTTTCGGGCAGATGTAGCTCGTTAGCTTGGGATGGCATTTCATTTCAGGGAAGGAAAACCCTGATTTTAAACCTCCGCTACCTTGCGGGATACCCGATCGCGGGAAATGCTTCGGGAGAAAACCAAGAGTTATTGCACACCACCGCTTTCTGGCAACACCCTGCCGCCTTGCAGGTCGCACTTAGTTGTGCAAAGGCTAGAGAAGCTGACTCGAACAAACGCCGAGTGGTGTTGGGGACGCCGCTTTGTATCCAAATTCCCAAGAATCTTCATTGAAGCCGACTCATCCTGCAGGAGGAGATAGTCGCACACAAGTACATCAGTAAATAAAAAGAAGATGCGACACTTACAAGAATGAAATATCGATAGAAAACGACCTTGTCAGAGAAACGAATGAAAAACTATTCGCGAGAAGGATGGGTGGTCAGTCGTTAACCCAATTCCTACCTTGTTTCCAATGTTCATGACGTCGGCGTTCCGATGGGACGCTGGAAGAACGTGATCGAGATGAGCCTCCGGATTCGGACCGCTTGGCACTGCGCCAATGAGCATTTTTAGATGCAGCAGTCGGCTTGTTACGTTCTCTCTTGTGCCCATCCCGATGACGTCCAGCGTGAGATTCCTCCGACTCCGAGCCAGAATTAGACGAGCCACTTTCCGAATACGAACCCGATGAACCACTGGAACTCCGACGGCGACGATCTTTGTTTCTAATGGGTGAACTCAAATAGTCCTTCATGGCTCGAGCACACGTGACCTTCCAGGACTCCGCCACGGAATTCAACGACGAGGCAACCGATGCGGTATCGACCGATGAAGCACGTGATGAAGACGAGTGTGACGGCGAGGAAGATGCAGAAGAGCCTCTACGATAGGGGCGTTGTTTATGGGATCGGCCCCGATGATCACTGGACAATCCCAAACGCCAATGAGCGAGTTCGGTGGCACATGGGGGTCGAAGGTCGTCCAACAAAAATCGATGGCCCGTCAGCTCTGTACGGCCAACGATGGAAGGTTGGAAAAAGCAGAGCCAGCTACGAAATGGAAGGTACGCGAAAACTACAAACACTGTTCAACGATGGGAGAAGATTCGTTGGAAAGATTGGATATCAAACTGGCAATCTGATAACGATCGAAAACGAGTGCTGTCAAATTTAAATTAATTTTTAGAAGCTTTATAGTATCACATTAATGACGTGAATTTGAGGGAAATTTCGGCGAGAAAAATGAATAGTTCCGATTTTTTCCCGTAATGAACTCATAACCCTTGTCATATCAGCTAAACAGTGCAAGAGTGGTCAGTGGTTAACGGCCGTCCGGCTGAAGTAATTGTCAACTAACAGCTAGCTGGATGTTGGAACCAAATCGAGGAAAATCTTCACCGTTAACAAAATTTAACCAAAATATTAAACTTGTATGCCACGGTTATATAGGGTTCTTACGAAGAACCACGATGTTCAAATACAGAACCACAAAGTGATTCCTTGTCAAGCGCTCGAGGCGCTCACATCCCCATCCGTTACACACCACTACCGGTTTCTGGATGTTTGCCGTCATCAGGTGGAGACAGTAAGATTACGTTCAGTGAGCCTTGAAACAGTGGAAAAGCGGTAAACAAACTTGTATGCCACTGTTATATACGGTTCTTACAAAGAACCACGATGTTAAAACCTGATCTTACTGTCTCCACCTGACGACGGCAAACAGCCAGAAACAGGTAGTGGTATGTAGGGGATTGGGATGTGAGCACCACAATACATTAACCAGAATGAGTCCGAAAGTACTTTCCGTATTAATATGAATCTCTCACCGTTTGCTTTGTTAGCACAAGATAAGACAAAATGTAATTCACAGCATTGTTAAAGCTAACTTTTATGTCAGTGGGCAGCAATGGAATTGTGTGACACATAATAACTGCAGAAAATTTTGAATTATCTATCGAATGGGTAAACCGTTTAATGGGTGGGACAGCATTACACCGGCAGTCGCATAACCATGACACAAAATATCAGAGAAAATATGGAGACGGGTGGAACAGAGAAAGCCACGGGGTCAAATAAAACTGAACACAAACAAACTTGGATGAGTTGCCTGTGCACGGTAGGAAACGTGTGTAATCAAGCTTCGTGAACGAGTGGATCGATATCAGCACTGATAGCTTCCTCGTGGCTTCGTTCCATATATGTAACGCGATTTCGAGAACCATGCTGTAGGTACCCGCCCTGCGATATAAGATCGTGCGGGTCATGATTGCGCCAAATCTGAAAAGGTTGCACGACTGTGCAAACGTGCAGCAGCTCTGTGCCGTACAGCTAACATCGTGTTAAACTGATTTGGCACCGGTAGGGAGCTGTATGCGAATACACACTAGTCTCACTGACATTGCTATTTTCTTTTCCCATATCAGTCTAGGCCTGGGCAACCTGACAGCATCTTAGCCCACGTGCAGTCTTTGACTGTGCGGCTCTGGATCGGGCTTGTGATAGCATACGCACATACATACAATGGTATGTAGTGGGTTGGTCAACACGAGTTCGGCACCAATCGGGATGCGAAGTATCAAAGAAGAATCCGTTTCGAAAGTTAGTTGTGCGGCGTCTACAAAACGCGAGACAACCACCATGAGTTGTGCAGGTTGATCTGCTTTACTACATCAATATCAACACCACAAGGCTTATCACAGGGTGCATCGTTGCGTATGCGATGGCAACAGCTAACTCACAAAATGTTATTAAGATAGTGATTGTTGAATACTTGGAGACATCGGATATTCACTTTACGTAAGGTCCACGTTTCGCACCCACACATATTCATATTAGTATGATATTTGAACAATCTGGTACAGATATAGTGCGTTTCAACAAAAAAAAAGATTACAAGCAACCCACACATATGAATGATAGAAAGGCACAAGCCTGATCCAGGCCAAGTGCCGTACAGTCAGAGACTGTACGTGGGCTAAGATACTGTCAGGTTGCCCAGGCCTAGACAGAGGGGGGAAATAGAAATAGAAATGGTAGTGAGACTACAGCGTATTTCAGCATGCAGCTCACTACCTATGGCCAATCAATTTAGCACGATGTTAGCCGCACAGCTCAGAAGTGCTGCACGATTGCACATCCGTGAACCCACACAGCACAAACAGCTGCTTTTTAGACTCTACCCTTGAGTAATACAAACAGTCGGCGAGCACAAGGTAAACACTACAAACAGTCCTTTCTAACGCCAGAGGTGACCTTGGTGGCAGAATGCTACGGTCGCCTTAGAAATTCGTGCCGAGACCTCGTCACCTGGATTGTTGATACAACTACTGAGAGACGTAAAATGAACTACATATTCGAGCGCCTGATTATGAACTAATAAAAATGTTCCCCCACGATTGTGTAATGAATCGGCTACATCAGCCTGCATTGGTGTGGTGTTTCTCACCAGATGGTGCTGTTTTAGAACAGTCATAAAATGTAAGTTTCCATGTTACTATTACTAGTCTCTTGATGCCTTGGCTAAGTGTGGAAGGCCTAATACTACGACAGTTGCCATAAAGCTTTCAAGAGCGGGTGGCATTTGGCGGTGGACTCAGTTACATTCTTGCAAATCACCCATTCTTCTGAAAAATGAGACGTGAATGCCATATGTTTCCTGTCGCCATACATAAACGACAACACGCAGCAACTATATTCAATCCGAGTGGTGCTGCGGACGCCGCTTTGTATCAAAATTCCCAACACTCTTCATTGAAGCCGACTCATCCCCCAGGAGGAGATATTCGCACAAAAGTAAAGTAAGTAAGTAACTATATTCAATAGCAGATTAGATGGCATTTTAGTCTGGTCTAACAAATAGTAACGGCTGCCCAATTTCAATGTTTAATGACGTGAAATTTCAAAAAAATGGTTGAGATGCTACTGATCACAGAGGTGGCAATCATAAAAACATATGTTCCGTTTGTTATCCTCCCTTAGAGATTATCCACGCAGACACTTTGTATAATTGAAATCAAGTTTCATTTAAATTAAGGGCCTAAATTCATTTTCGGAACCGTAAAATCTGAAAGTGAACTCACAAGATGTCCTTCTTGGATGAACGTTCCTTCCGCTCGTCAATTTCTGGGGCACTCACAGCAAGGGTCATCCTTTTTTCAGCAATATCCTTCTCGCTTGCTTTTAATGCCTTTACTTTCTCTAATTTCTGTAAAAGAAACCGTCGTGAGATAGTGATCAGTAGTTATTCGAACATGTGGAAACATGTTACGCAGAATCTATAAAAACAATGTACAACAGATTCCATTTAAAATCGATGGGAGACAACGAAACCTACCTCTTTAGCAAGTCGAAGACCACGCTCCCAAGGTGTCTCTTTCTTAGGCAAGGGAGTTTCCGTGGCGACCTCCATCTAGAGCGTTTAATGTACAAGGCAGGCAGTTATTCATGATCAAAAGTAAGCTTTGCATAATTAAATCGCAGATATAAGCGAAGGACGTGAGCGAAGCAGTATAGATACAAACATACATAAAGGCATATATACAACTATACTATTATTCTGCTATACTATATATGATACGAAAGCACAAGCCAGATCCAGGCACAGTACCGCACAGTCAGAGACTGCATGTGGGCAATATTACTGTCAGGTTGCCCAGGATTAGACATATATGAGAGATAGAGAATAAAGATGACAGTGAGACTCCAGCGTGTTTCAGCATGCAGCTCACTACCTGTGGCCAATCAATTTAGCACGGTGTTAGCCGCACAGCGCAGAAGTGCTGCACGATTGCACATCCGTGCAATACTGTACTATATAAAAATCTATATATACAAGTGAGCACCAGCCTGGATCCACAAAGTGACCGGTTATGCTAATGTCCGATTGCACTGGCCTAGATAAATGTGCCTGAATTCAGGCAGTGACACAGTCAAAAACTGTGCATAGGGTACGTTGCCCAGGTCCAGAAATTTGTAAGAGAAAATGAAAACTGACAGTGAAACTCCAGCGTGTTTCCGCATAAAACTCAGTCTCTGGCATATCAATTTAGCGCGGTTTTATTTGTGCATTACAAAAACATTGTACAATTGCACATCGTGTTGTTTTTTATTTTCCCTAGATTACTAACAAGAAATGAGCAAACAGCAGTAGGATTCCCGTGGTATTTATCATCACGGACAGCATTACACAGGTAACATGCACCGAATGTTTAACTGGCATACAACTCAGCGCAACTACACATTCGTGCAGACAAATAGATGAAAAAAGCAAATACCCGAGTCATGCAGTGTATCCCCATATAATAGAAGGCTGGGTGATATTTTATTCAGTCATCGGAATTACTGAGAAAATCGAGGCAACAATGATGTAATTTTTATTTAGAAACACAGACCTCTTCTATCTCCGACTGAACTTCCCCTTCTTCTGAGCTACCTTCTTCGCCAACAGAATCGCTTTCTTCTTCGCTGTCAAGTTCGCCCTCATCTTCGATAATGTTTGAACGTGGTGTGTGATCAGAATTCTAAAAACGGAGAAAACTAGAGGAGAACAGGTAAACATTTTACTTGAGGCGCTGCATCAGACACCGAAATTAGTTCGTCCTCAAAGTCTAAGATTTCGAACGGTCCCGTGTCAACTTTTGTTGCTGTAAAGTTTTGGCGTCGCAAGACGAAAATTGGAAACAAACCTATGTCCATGATGCGCGTGATAATGCAGAATATGTGAGTTATGTGAACTGAACGTCTGAAATTGAAAAGAAACGCAATCGATTGGTAAAATACACATACAGATAAGGAGATCTGCAGTATTAGTCATTATGCAAAAATTATCGGATAGCATTGGATCACCGGGATCCGTCGATGCCTAAGCTCAGTTTCATCATCAGCGTCAGAGACAGCATTACACTGGTAGCAAATAAAATCCTAAAAAATGGGGAAGGGTGGGACTTAAATAGCTACGGATTCTATAGAAGAGTAAGCACAAACAAACTGGGAAGAGGTGCCAATACCTCGAATAAGACGCCTTCAATCAAGTTTCGTGAACGAGTAGAGCAACATCAGCACGGCAGCTTCTTTGCGGCTTTCACTGCCGTGCGTCCTAACAAGCTTTCCGCGTCACTCTACTCGAAAACATACAAGGTTACGCAAACACTCCAAGTTGCTTAGTGCAAGACCGCCATTGAACACGGTTTCGGGACATATCCTGAAGCGTAACTAACCACTGCGATATCTGATCGCGGGGACACCAGCCATGTAGACGTGCTGAGCCGACTTTGGATAGGTCACTAGTAAAGGTTTTTAGCTGTCAATGCCACGTGTCGGGTTAGCCACCACGAGATTTACGCCAATCGGGAAATGGCGTCGAAAAAAATCGGTTCCGGGAGTCAGTGGTACAGCATTCATTAAACGTGACCCAACCAGCGTAACCCATGCGGGTTGATCTGCTTATTTTTATCAACATTACTAGCGAAGAAAGGATGTGCAATGTGCACGGGTGTGCAATGGTGCAGTATTTCTTTGCTGTGCGACTAACGTGCTAAATTGATTGAGCTGCATGCTGAAACACGCTGGAGTCTCACTACCATTTCCATTTTCTTTCTATTTCTTTTGTCATATCTGTCTATTCTATTTTCTCTCTCATATCTGTCTAGGCCGGGGCAACCTGACAGTGTAGTCTGTGACTGCACGGCACTTTGCCTTGATCAGGCTTGTGCTTTCATTCATTCATTCATATCTGTCTAGGTCTTGGCAACCTGACAGTATCTCAGCCCACGTGCAGTCTCTGATTGTGCGGCACTTCAGTTCAGTTCAGTTGCACAGGACAGTAAGTGGCGAACGAGCCAATCGAGCGTCCAGAATTTCTTTCGGTGGAAAGCTGCAGAGAAGCAACCACCACTGCCAAAGCGTTTATTCTTATTGTGTTTTGGATATCCTCGACGATCGCGATGCCAAGGGATTATCCGGGTTGTATTTAGGAAGAACCACGTAATGAATGATGTTGGATCAGGCTTGTGCTTTCACATCACATCACATCACATCACCGAATAACTTATTTCGGAGATAATCCGGATGTATGAACATGTTGACATACTTTTGCGGGACGCCTTTGCACAGCAAGGTGTTAAACAGGACATTTCGATCCACTTAATTGAATGCTCTTTTGCTATTTCCATTTGTTCGATCTTATTTAGCCGCACTTTGCTTTGTCTAGTCTTAAGCTTCGTTTAAATTCATTCCTTACGTGTCAACGCTCTTTATTGTGCCCGAGATCATAAGGTATTTGGCGTCGCTGCCGAAGAATTTGTACCGAGCGCTGTAAAATTCAATGGACTTTGGGGTTGACTTTGTAATCCCACAGACTGATATTGTGGCGACCCGCATAATCCCTGCTATCTTGTTCGATCTTTCATCGGCAGTTGCACACAGAGCAACTGAGAGTGAGTTACTTAAGGTGATCCTATAAATTTCTTGGACTGAAGGCTTAGAGAATTTTTCGACCACAATGCGTTTCACAATTCAAAGGCTGCGTACCGGAGAACTTTAAAGTGAACCTATATCGCACAAGAGCATGATCTGAATCTATACAGGTATTCCAAAAGGAGTGACAGTCCTCAATACAACCTTTCCAGCGAGCACTTATGGCAATTTGGACCGAAGGTTGGCTTCCATGTGGCACATTGACATCTTTTATGTCGAAAGTGTTGCTAATGAATAATCGAGTTTACGCACAGCGTTTTATGAACGGTTCACCAATATATGTGCGTTGGCCTTCAAGAGAAAACATGTCACATAATTGTGATTTTAATGTATCTAAGCGACCCGGTTTGGTAGTCATATCTCCTGTCAAGACTACAATATCGGATGTTTTGCAGTTACAAAAGAGCGCATAGATTGTCGTAGAATGCATTCTTCTAGTCGTCCGAATTAATGTTATTCGGGGCGTGAGCTGCTACAATAAACAAGCACATCTGATGAGAAGAGTTTGAGTTGGGTCTAATATTAGTGGCTAGTCGTACTGCGCACATCATGCTATTGCAAGGAATGCAATCGATTAGATAGGATTCGGTACGTGAAATCAGCACCACACCAACACCCGACTAGAATGCAAAATAAAAAATTTCACCAATGCTGATATTATTGTCACAACCTTTTTGGGTAATTGTTTCAACTTGCCCTGGTTGTGGATTTTAAATTAAATAAAAAACAATTATTACAAAATAATATATTATATATTATACGATAATCGCACCAAAGAGGGTTCAATAGTCAATAGTACATTGTGGTAGAAAAGCTTAGCTTAAAAGACAACCATGGGGTATTAAATACATGGGTTCGGGTGGAGCTCAGCAGGTTCTGCGTGGTTCCGTAAATAGTCAATAGTATATTTTGGTACAAAAAGCTAAAAGCTTAAAATAGAACCACAGGATAGTCAGCACAAGGGGTCGGGTGGAGTCCATGAAATTGGGTTTCGGTTACCAAAGTTCCGTAAATGGTGGGGTGAGAGGAAGCACAGGGTAGTCAATACAGGGGAGGATGGATTGGCGTCAATTCGTATGTAGGTCTGGAAAAGATAAAATGGGTGCAGCATCGGGAACAAAAAGAAATGTGCAAAGTTAAATTCAAATTTTCTGAGAAAGATATAGGTAAGAGTCAAGGCGTTCTTTAAAAATAGCAAGGGAAGGAGAGGTTACAATGAAAGACGGTAAATCATTCCAGGCAGAAGGAGTGCGGACTGAGAAAAAGAACTTTCGGCAGTTTAACCGACTTGGTAGATGGGCAAGCTTTAAGACATGTCCCCGGGTTCCGGAACTAGGGGCCATCGAAAGCAGTCTGAAGCACGGGTGTTTGGCATTCTTGAGAATCAGGAAAATCAAAATCAGATCCCCTCGTATGCGGCGGTAACTCATGGGGAACAAATTAAGTGCCTTCAGGCGATCTTCATAGTTCATCGAACTAAGCCCTTTGACGATTTTGGTGAATCTCCGTTGAGCTTGTTCCAGGACGTGAATATCGCGCTTTAACCACGGGGACCAGACGGACACGGCGTATTCTAGGTGGGGTCTGACGTACGCGTGAAGAAGTGAGGGAGAAAAGGCTGCGGTCGAAAGAACCAAAGACTCGTTTTAGAAGGCCTACGTTTCGATTCGCGACTAAGGAAGCGTATGAACAGTGAGCAGAGCACCCGAGGTCACTTTGAACCAGTATACCGAGGTCTTTCTCTTGCATACTTACCGAAACTTCGGTGCCCCCTAGTTGATACCTAGGTTCACCGGGGTGGCGAATGCGGAGAGATCGGCATTTTCGTGGATTGAAAGATAGCTGGTTCATAATTGCCCAACTATTAAGTGAGTTGAGGTCCATCTGCAATTCGTCACAGTCATTTGGGGAAGAGAGGATTCGCCAGAGTTTGAGATCATCTGCGAACATTAAAAACGGTGAGTTCACACATGCACCAATGTCGTTGATGAACATCAAAAACAAGCGCGGGCCGAGTACAGAACCTTGGGGTAATCCGCATTGTATTGAAAAACAATCAGAAAGTGATTGTCTGACGCGAACGTGGAGTGTTCTGGCGCGGAGAAATTCGGCTAGCCAAGACAAAAGTGGATTACCGATTCCAAGAAGAGCAAGCTTTTGTAGTAAAATAGCGTGGTTTACGCTATCAAAAGCTTTGGAGAAATCCAGGTAGATTGCATCAACACCGTAGCCTGCGTCGACAGCTTTGGTCCAGCTGTCTCGGGCCAAAAGCAGGTTTGTCGTACAGGAGTGTCCGCGACGAAACCCATGTTGTTCGACAGCGACAGCGTTTTCGTTCTCCATAAAAGTCATCAACTCGTCGGACACGATCGATTCCATGACTTTAGAAAGCACGGGGAGCAGAGTAACTGGGCGGTAATTTGCAGGATCACTGCGGTTTCCACCTTTATATATCGGGGTTATGATCCCCTGTTTCCAATCTTCGGGAACATGGGAGATATCGAACAGACGTTGGAAGTACATGGAAAGTGGTTCACAAAGTTGCACAGCAACCGCACGCAATGCTTTCGGTGTAATCCGGTCTACTCCAGGTGATGAATTTTCACGGAGCTGCATGACCTTTTTATATACACGTTCAGCGGTGAACAGAATAGTAGAGAGTCTAGGTGGAGGTGGGGTGATATTCAACGAAGATGGTTGGCAATTCTGGAATACCGGCATGTAGTGATCCATCAGTGTATTTGCGGCTTCCATAGAAGTCGATGTGGAGCCGCCTTCAATTTTCAGTGGAGGATTCCAGTTTTCACTTTTCTTTTATCATTTATATGACGGTATAGCAGTTTTCGGTTGTTCAGAAACCGTGCAGTTAACTTGTTATGGCAATCCAGCTTATCTTGACGCACTAGAGACGTACAGAGGTTGCGTAATGGTGGGGTTATATACAATAAAATGTGGTGACAATAATGAATAATGTATATGACCTTAAGTTGCAAAAGCCAAGAAGGTTAAAGCTAAGTAATTCGAGCACGCTATCCACGCTACCAGACGAGCTCCTATCCCTAACATCAGAACACCCATACAAAACCGTGTTAGGACTTGATCCGACAAGTGATGCGGTGGTGTTCCTCAACTCTCAAGACTAGCATTCTCAGCAGAAGTTACCTATTATTTTTGGTGCGAGGAACGCTAAATTGGACATCAACAATTCTGCTTGCAATACAAAAGAATAGAGAATAAACAATGAATAAATCAAATAGTCCGCCATTTGTTCAAGTTCAGTTCAGTTCAGTTCAGTTCAGTTTGCACAGGACAGTATGTGGCTAACAAGCCAATCGAGTGTCCAGAATTTCTTTCGGTGGAAAGTTGCGGAGAAGCGCCCACCACTGCCAAAGGTCAATCCTTTTCCTCCGTGTGGAACCTCTGATGGTCGTAGGACTAGGAGAATGTAGTTGGAGGAGCACCGCGCTATAATAGATGCACTGCCAAAAGGTAATTTTCTTTCTTCTCTGTTTGCAATCTCTGATGATCGCGTTGCCAGGCGCTGTAGTACTAGGATAGTAGTAGGACAGCAACGCGCAATAATCGATGCTGGAAAAAAAGAAAAGGCAGTTTCTCCTCACCAGCACGGTGAGAGGTCAGCTGATGGAGAATC
>JACCGJ010019826.1:0-12225 GCA_013407085.1 Atriophallophorus winterbourni
CGCACTTCGCTCGCCACGCCACTGAACTGTCTGGACCATGTCTCGGGTTGTTGATGTTGTCTCGGCAAAGCCTCAGATTACGGATTATTTGCCGACCACGTCGTTCAAATCGGTCATGTGAATGTGGCCAAGGTCATTCGCGGCTTTCGTTCACACGTGAACTGCTAATTGTGCAGGGACAGGAGGACCAAGAATTTTGTTTCTCTCATACACCGAACATACAATGTGCAGCCTGTTACTAACGCATAACCGACTGCGTGTGTAGACTGTGAGATCTGACACCGCGAGACGTTAAATAGTTTTCAAAATACAGTGGATTACTTATGAAAATTAATCTGACTGCCTTAAAATTATAAAACAGTATGGAAACGATAGTGTTGCGTGAGTGGTGGAAATGTGTGCAACAGATTAATTCATGCCCACAGTGTTCGTTGCGATTGCCATAATGTGTAGTCATTAGCCATCACTTTATAAATGCTATTTACTTTGTTTGATTCTGCAAAGAATCGTTTTATCTAACGCTTCGCCGCGATATATAAAGGTTTTGCGACCGAGGAGCACTTTTGTTCTGCGTTAACTATTAAACTTCAGCGTGTACCAAAAGGTTTGTTTGTTGTGGCCTTCTTCGGTAGATGAGGGATGTACATTATATGCAAATGAAGTTACCATGCTCGAAAGCTTTTGAAATGATGAATAAGTTTGATTCGGCTATCTCTACTGCAGCGATCACAGTGTTAACCGGTACTCAGATGACGGGAGATGATGGAATCACACATGCAATACTAAAGTTATGCTGCAGTCAATTGTGTGAACCACTTTGTGATTTATTCAATCACTCCTTGAGGGAGGGTGTTGAAGAGAGGAATCATAACACCCATCTCGTTCTGACCCAGCAAATTATCGCCCTGTTACACTCCTTCCTGTGATCTCAAAAGCTATTGAGCGAATTGTTTGCGAAATAATTGTGATTCATCTCGAAGCCCAAAACTTGCTGTCCAGAGAGCAACATGAATTTCGTTATTTTCGTTCTTGCTTGACTAACCTACTGGAGACACTGGATGACTGGACGCAAGCAGTTGATGATGGTGGTTGCGTGCATGCGTGTTACTTGGACATATCAAAGGCGTTTGATCGCGTGGACCATTCTATACTCCTGAATCAGGGAAATCGCGGTCACACATGGTGTCCATGTATACACTGAAGAGAAATGGTACCAAACGTATGATAAGCGAATGCTTTGTGGAGTCGATTAAAGAAGAAGTTCCCAGACATCGCTCAGATTCCCATAAAACAAAATATAGACTTGTGCGAATGTGGTTCTTTCGATACGGAAACATTTTGGGATATATGCTAATCGCAAATCCAAAGCTAGACATTCTATCGCTTCCGGCTGAAAGATTTTCTGCTGTGGTAAAGTCAGAATAATATAGTGAAGCTGTTATACCTGCCAGCTGGGAAATGTGGTGTGAAATTAGACAAATACCATTTTCCGGTGCGTTTGGATGTAGCTGGCAGTTTAGGACCATCGTATGTTCGAGGTTGATCAGATTTCAAGACTAATCGCATTCGCCCAAATGACCACTAATACTATTAAATATTAGTGTTTCAAATGTCATTATATAACGCCTGTAACCCAATCAAGCACAAAACTGCAATTTGTATGTTATTCATCAAGGGCTTTCCGTCTATAGTTGCTCTGATAGATAAATTCAGATTTAACCTCCCTTATCCATGGTTTTACTAACTTACGTGTGTTGCGGAAATGCAGTATGAATAATGCTCACAAATTACACGGAAATCAATTACCGATGGCAGTGCAAAAAACATCTACCAATATATGTTGTTGTTGGCCTCCGTCGGTCGATGTCGACCATGGATGTACATCACATCGCATGAATTTCATGTTTTGCAACGTTTTGGAATGACAACAGTCCCGATTAGGAGGAACATCTCTCCGCAGCGCTTGCAACGATTAGTCGAACTCTGTTTTATGCAATCAGTTGCACGCCGGCGGCGTGATGTGCGTTCAGCACCCAGGAGCTGTATTTGCTCCTCCCCGGCTTGCAGTCGACGCTTTACACAATGCCTCCAAAGTGAGCGGTCAAGAGCAAGTTCTTCCCAGCTTGCGGGGTCAATGTCAAGAGCTTTCATATCTCTTTTGCAAACATCTTTGTACCGCAAGTGCGGTCTGCCCAATGGTCGACTTCCTAATTAGAGTAGAGTAGATCTGTCGGAATACGGAACATTTCTCAGCTATAGACATGACCAAGCCACCGCAGGCGGCGCTGACGTAATAGGGTGAACATGGTCTGTAGACCAGCTTTTGAAAGCACTTCAGCTTTAGTCACTCTGTCCATCCACGATATGTTCAAGATACGACGGATGCTTCGTAGATGGAAAGCATTCAGCTTCCGTTCGTGTCTGGCGTGGGTGGCCCAGGTTTCACTGCCGTATAGTAAAGCATTTAGTACGCACGCGCTGTATACCATCATCTTTGTCTTTACAGTCAGCTTGCGGTTACCCCAAACACGAGAGTTCAATCGGGACAAAATGACAGCTGCTCTGCCAATCCGCTTATCAATCTCCGTGTCTAGCGAGAGGTTATCCGCAAGGGTTGAACCAAGATATGTGAAATGATGTACTGGTTCGAGCTGACAGTTTCCAACAGTGATGATTGGTGGCGATACAGTCCCTTGACCAAGGACTTCGGTCTTGCTCATGCTGATTGTTAAACCAAAGTCTTTGCATGCCGACGAAAAACAGTCCATTAGCGACTGTAGGTTCTCTTGGGAGTGAGCAATAAAGGCTGCATCGTCGGCAAACAACAGGTCCCGGATTATCACATCCCGTACTTTGGTTTGTGCTCTCAACCGGTTCAGGTTGAAAAGCTTGCTATCACTTCGCGTGCGTATGTAAATGCCTTCTGTTTCTCATCTAAAGCTGCTCAGAAGCAGAGCCAAAGAAAATGCCGACAGCGGGGAGCAAGAACACCCTTGTTTGACGTCTCGGCAAATTTCAAATGCTTCTGAACTGCAACCGTTAAAATGGACTGAGCCTTTCATGCCTGAGTGGAACGAAATAACGAGTCTCAGCACCCTTGGGGGCAGCCTATCAGATCGAGCATTTTGAAGGGACCCTCCCTGCTGACGTAGTCGAATGCCTTAGTTAAATCAATAAAAACAGCGTATAATGGCATACGCTGTTCCCGACACTTTTCTTGAAGTTGTCTCAGGGAGAAGATCATGTCAACGGTTGATCGTCCCTTGCGGAAGCCACATTGAGATTCGGAGTAAATTCTATCAGCTAAAACTTGCAGCCGGATCTGTAAGACTTTAGCAATCAATTTTCCTACAACATTCAAAAGGGAGATTCCTCTGTAATTGTTGCAGTCGCCTCTGTCACCCTTATTCTTAAATAGCGTGATGATCTTTGTGTCTCGCATCTCTTGTGGGACCCCCCCCTCCTGCCAGCACTGAAGAAGCAAATGGTGAAGAGGCTGTAATAATGCTGCTCTACCGCATTTGATGAGCTCAGGTGGAATTCCGTCGTCACCAGGGGCCTTCCCATTCGCTAAGCGGTCGATTGCCTTATTGAGCTCATCAATGTAGAGGGTATCTAATAGTCTGGTACGGCAACCGTTTTCGACATTTTCAAGTGCATGCGGTAAAACCGTGCTGTCCCTACAGTAGAGAGATGAGAAGTGCTCTACCCAACTTTCCATCTGTTGGGTTTTGTCGACAATCGGCTTACCAGATAAAGACTTAATGGGAGCCGTTTTAAGTTTGTTTGGGCCAATGGCTCTCTTGATCCCATCATACATACCGGGAAAATTGCCGGTATCCGCAGCTTTTTGGATATTGAGGCTAACTTCAGTCCAATAGTCGTTTGCACAACGCCTTGCAATCGTTGGACATTTATTTCTAGCTTCTTCTTAGAAGACGTAAGTTTTCATCTGTTGGCATACCTTTGAACCTCAAGAACGCTGAGCGTTTCTCATCCAGCACAGCAGTCATCTCAGAAGCGTTTGCTTCGAACCAGTCGCTCGATCGAGCTTTCTTCGGACCGAACGTGGAAAGTGCGACTCGGCATATGCTGCTTTTTATCAAATCCCAGTTTTCTGAAGCAGATTCAAGTGGGGTTGTCTTGTTGAACTCGTCCTTGAAGGCTTTTGCGAATCTCACAGTTAGATTAGGTTCGCGCATTCGAATGACGTCTATCCTGGGCTCAGCAGACAATTTGGTGCGGTGAAATCTCGTGTGGGGGAGCTTTAGTTTTGCACAGACCAGTAAATGATCAGCGTCGCTGTCTGCGCTTTGATATGATCTGGCGAGGAGCACGCGTCCTATATTAGTACGCTTAACAAGAATAAGATCAAGCTGATGCCAATGCTTAGAGCGAGGATGCTTCCAAGAGACTTTATGCTGTGGTTTTGTTTGAAAGAAAGTGTTACTTACACAAAGATTGAACTGTGTGCACAATTCTAAAAGGCGTTGCCCATTTTCATTGGTTTTACCTACGCCGAACCTTCCGAGATAGTTTTGCCAAGACTCGTAATCTGCACCAACTCTGGCATTGAAATCACCCAATACCACTACACAGTTTTTCTGTGGTACGTTTTTCAGGACGGCTGTGAGGTTATAATAAAAAGCGTCTTTTTCAGCAGGCGTCGTAGAGAGCGTCGGTGCATAAACGTTGACCAACGTAATGGTACCAGTAATGCGGTAAGATGAACATTGAATTTATTTTATTGACAACTAACTGTTTGAATCTCTTGGTATTTTTGTACATTTTTACCATTTTTGTTTTACCGAACTACTTGATTTTATTCGTTCTTGAGCTTATATTTCTGTATCTTTATTTGGCCGTTTGCGCGCTATTTGAAGTTGCTATCATTCGTGGTCATTGTTGCTGTTGAATAATCTGGTTTTTGGATTCAGTACGAAGCGGAATAATTGAGGTTTGCTATTTTATTGTATAATTATTTTGCTTCAATAGTACCGTACTCATCTCACGTATTGTCTTGTCAATAATTTGGTGGGCTTGGACGCGTCACTCAACCGTTGGATAAACACATTGGTGTTTATATCGCGACTGAAATCTTTGACGTTGAACTCGATTTTCCCCGGACCGAATTGTCGGTTACAGTACTCAATTGGCTTCGTTCGAGCAAATGAGGAAAACGAAGAAATCGTCGAAGAAAACTACTGAACACGACCAGAAGGATCCTTTGGACGGGCAAGTCGGTAATCTTTCATTGGTTGATAACATGTCATGCTCTGGTTCGGTAGTTAGTTCTAACTATGATAATCTTAGGGCGCAGTTTGTGCAGGCACAAATAGAGGAAGAACAGAAGCGTCAGGAGCTTGAGCTAGGACTGTTGAACGCTGCGAATGCTACTCGACTAGCACGACTTAAATTAGAACTGTCTGAGGATGGAGATTCTCGCCAGGTTGCTGGAGACGGTAAGGCTAAGAAGACCGTCAAGGAATATCTCAGCTCAGTTAAACCCCAAGAAGCACGCCAAGGTTCAAGTCATTTCCCTGACCGTGTAACACCGGTTATGCCACGTGTAGAATTGCAGTATTTCGATGGCAATCCATGCCAGTATTGGAAATTTATACGGCAGTTTGAAAACTATATTGAAAGTAATGTTTTTGACGACGGACAACGTATGCTGTATTTGCTGCACTATTGTAAGGGTCAAGCGCGAGATGCTATCGATGGATGTAGTATGTTGTCGCCCGAAACTGCCTACAAAAGGGCGCGAGAGATATTAACTGATCTTTACGGACAGACTCACGTTATCGCGCGGTCAATGATTGACCGGTTAATTTCATCCATGGAAAAAGTAAAGTCAAACGGGGTTTCGCTGACACAAATCTCGATAGAGATGCAGAACTGTGAGACTGCTCTATCTCAGATGAATTGCGATGCGGACCTAGATTCGTTGACGACACTTGAATTAGTCGTCTTCAAGCTGCCACACGAATTGCAGGATCGGTGGGCGAGGTTAGTTGATGTGATTCACCGAGGCAATCGCCAGCCAAAGTTCCACGATTTGCAAAGTTTCATAGCAGACGAAGCGCGAATAAGTCGTAGTCGTTTCGGTCAAATCGCAACGAAAGCAAATGTGAAGGTGACTGACAAGACTGGAAAAGAATTTGCGCGTATTCATAATACGGTGAATCAAATGGACCAGTTTCAATCGAAGATAGCCGTTAATTGCTATGTTTGTGGTGGTGAACACCATTTGGAGAAGTGTGACAAGTTCAGATCTTACGATGTGACTGGTCGGTGGAACGCTGTCAAAAAACATCAGGCTTGTTTCTTGTGTCTTTTCAGAGGTCATCGTGCTACGGATTGTCGAAAGAAAGGCCTGTGTTCTGTTTCTGGCTGTAACGGAAGACACAGTCACCTCCTTCATATATGCCAGAAGGAAGAAACTGAAAATTCTCTGAAATGTAACAGTCTGAATACTAGTTACGAACGTGTTCGTCTAGGCACATTTCCTGTTACTATATTGGGACCACATGGCGCAGTAGATACATACGCTATGTTAGATAATGGTTCTGATGTGTCCCTGGTGAAAAGCAGTCTTCTAATAAAGTTGGGAATCCAACCTGAGAAAGAAGTTTTGCATGTTCGAACACTAAATTCGGTATCTCATCTAGACTCAGGCACGACGGAATTGTCTTTGGGGCCATTGGGTTGCCAAGAGCCTGCCGTACGCATAAATCGTGCATACTGTGTACCGGAGTTACCGAGAAACAATAGTTGTTCAGCGGCTATAGACGCCATGCCGTGGGAACATCTGAAAGACCTTGACTTGCCTGACATTCCTGATAAAACTATTGGCCTGCTTATTGGAGCAGACGTACCGGATGCGCACTGGGTGATGGAGCAGAGATTAGGTCGCCGTAACGAACCCTTTGCTTATCAAACAACACTTGGCTGGGTGGTTTTCGGACCAGTTATCTCAGACCCGACACGCAACAAGTTTGTGTTCAGTGTGCAACGGGAAGACACGGATGTGGCTGAGCAATTGAAGTTGATGTACAATAATGAATTCGAGGATAGTGCCTCATGTGATCAACAACTGTCGAGGGACGAAATAAAAGCCGTTCAACTTGTCGAAAAATCTTGTCGTTTGAAAGATGGGCATTTTGAAGTGTGTTTACCTTGGAAAAAGGATTTCCACAGACTCTGCAGCAACCGTGAACAAGCAAAGGCGCGTTTACAGAGTCTGCGTTCTAGGTTTCTGCGAGATCCTGAGTTACTTCAAAGGTATGCAAGTGTGATGGAACACAATTTTATCTGCGGATATGCAACTCATGTTCCAGATCATCAATTATCGACAAACTTTCGACCTCGATGGTATCTTCCTCATCACGCAGTTATTAACCCTAAGAAACCTGGTAAGATAAGGGTTGTACATGATTGCGCCGCCAAGTTCGGAGGTGTATCACTCAATGATTGTTTATACCAAGGTCCAGATACACTGCGTAGCTTAGTTGGTATACTTCTGCGATTCCGTAAAGAGGTGATCGCGCTCTCTGCCGACATTGAAGAAATGTTCATGCAAGTTTCTGTACCTGTTAATGACCGAGGTGCTCTGAGGTTTTTGTGGTGGCCGAACAGTGACTTATCTCAAACTCCTACTGAATACCAGATGGCGGTTCATCCTTTTGGAGCTGTTTCATCGCCATTTGTCGCGAATTTTGCACTCAAGCAGACGCTTGTGCATTGCGATCAGAACGCCTTCCCGCTGGTTGCCGAAGCTATTCAAAATAACTTTTATGTTGACGATTTGCTGATTTCTGTATCAAGGGAGAGTGATGCAATAATCTTTGTCGACGAAATTTGCCGGACGCTTAAGAAATGCGGTTTCACGTTGCGGAAATGGTTGTCGAACTGTAAGGGTGTTTTGAAAGATGTCCCAGATCAAGAATTAGCTCATCCTGGTGGCAAATTTTATCTTAATCCCATCCCTCCTGATAGAACATTGGGTCTTGAATGGGATTCAATTGCTGATGAGTTTCGGTTTTTGTTTTGGCCGAAGGATGTTGCCCTTACGAGACGCTCGTTGCTGTCAGCGGTTTCGTCCTTGTTTGATCCATTGGGGTTGGTCGCTCCAATCTTGTTGCCGGCCAAGTTGTTATTACAAAAACTTTGTCGCGAAAAATTGGATTGGGATGCTGAACTATGTTCGACAGACGTGCGAGCTTGGGAGATCTGGGTGTCCAACGTTCGGAAACTGCAGTCACTGAGAATACCTCGATGTATGAAGCGCGAACGTGCTCACGTAGTGCGACCTCAGTTACATGCATTCTGTGATGCATCGGAAGTTGGGTATGGAGCCGTGATTTACATTCGATTTAGTCCTGAGTCGGCTCTTCCATATTGTTGTCTACTCTACTCGAAGTCGCGCGTTGCTCCAGTCAAGCCCGTTACTATTCCGCGTCTGGAATTAGTGGCCGCTAAGCTGGCAATTTCACTTACTGCCGTTGTAAAGGAGGAACTTCATTTGGAATTAGATGAAACATGTTTCTGGACTGATTCGACAATTGTCCTCCATTATATCAACAACACTTCCACGAGGTTCAGTACATTTGTATCCAACAGACTGGCTGCGATACATCAATACTCAACACCAAGTCAATGGCGGCACGTGCGTTCGGAGGACAATCCGGCCGATCTCGTTTCTCGTGGTTGCAACGATATCTCTGAAATACGTCGATGGTTAGAAGGACCAAGGTTTCTGACACAACTTAAATCCGAATGGCCGTTGAATATATACGAAGCCCCAGCTGATGTCGAACTGAAAAGGAATTCAAATAGAATTAATGTCGTGCAAGAAAACTCCGGTCTTGATGATATCTTGCAGTATTACTCGTCTTGGCGGAGATTAAAGTTAGCGGTGGCCTGGTTGATCAGGTTCAAACAATATATTGTGAATAGAAGTGTTGTTCAGAAGAAAAGACTCACTGCTGATGAGATATACAGCGCAGAACGAGACATATTACGGATCGTTCAAGCTCAATCTTTTCCTGGGATCGCAAACCTATTGTTATCTGGACGAAACTGTACTAAAGTACGTGGGGCTCAATTGCGTAAGTTAAACCCAGTTATCGCCGATGGACTGATCTGCGTAAACGGTCGCTTTAATATGGGGGCACATCCCGATGTCAAAAAACTTCCAGTCGTCTTACCGAAGAAGCACGTTGTAACTGACCTAATTGTCAGGCATTACCACATTTGCGAAGGACACAGTGGCATTGCACACGTATTATCGACCATACGAGTACGCTTTTGGATTCTTCAAGGTAGTGCTACTATAAAGCGAATTATCGGTCAGTGTTTTTTATGCCGCCGATATGCAGCCCAGAAATGCCAGCAGTTGATGGCCCCGTTGCCGATTAGCAGAACAGAACCTGGTTCATACCCGTTCCAATACGTGGGTATTGACTACTTCGGCCCGTTCTGTGTGAAACGTGGAAGAAGTACAGAGAAACGATACGGTTGCTTATTTAGTTGCTTGCAAACCAGAGCAGTTCATTTAGAGTTGGCTCATTCGTTATCAACAGAATCATTCATTATGGTATTAATACGGTTTATTGGGCGACGTGGAATACCTACAGATATCTACAGTGACAATGGAACAAATTTCGTTGGCGCTCAGAGAGAGCTTCGAGAATGCGTGATAAAGTGGGATGAACATAAAATAAACGAACATCTTGTATCACAAGGAACACGGTGGCATTTCCAACCTCCATATGCAAGTCATCGTGGTGGTGTTTGGGAACGTGTTATCAGGTCTGTCAGGAGGATACTGTTTGGATTGTTATTGGAGCAAGTTGTATCAGATGAAGTACTAAACACTCTGATGGTCGAGGCTGAACGTATACTGAACAACCGTCCATTAGTTCCGGCCTCATCGGATTCCGCGGAAAATGTGGCTTTGACACCCAACCACCTATTAATTTTACGAGGAAATGCGGGACTACCCACTTCTGTTGCTCAAAATTATCTGCGAGGATGGAAGCAAGCCTCTTATCTTGCTGATATTTTTTGGCGTAGATGGCTACATGAATATTTGTCTACACTCCATACCCGCCAAAAGTGGTTTCGAAAACACCGAAACTTGAAGGTTGGTGATTTAGTTCTCGTGGTGAACGACGCAACACCTCGTGGATCCTGGCCCTTGGGTAGAGTAACTGAATGCGTTTTGTCGAAAGATGGGTTAGTAAGACAAGTTTGTGTGCAATCAAGAGGGGTAGTAATTAAGCGGGATATTCGTCAACTTTGCTTTCTGGAAGCAGATTCGAATATAACGGATGGAGATGCAACGATACCATCGAACGTGGATGCTGGTACCGGAACGGGGTTTGTCACGTAAAGGGACCAGGCCAGCTGGATTGGTTGTGGAAAACGTCTGGCTTCTAACCAATCTGGCTGAAAAGGCCGGTGAATTTTGTCACATGTGTGAGGCATGGAGAACGTCTTGTGCATTGTGACATTTTCTCACTTTGTTCCTAGATAATAACGTCTGATAGCCATTATGATATGACCGGCGATGGGTAAAGATATGGGTTAGGATACCAGAGCATGTACGTTGTCAGCCTTTGAGAAATCCGGCGCGGATTTCGGGGGGCGGTGTAAGATGAACATTGAATTTATTTTATTGACAACTAACTGTTTGAATCTCTTGGTATTTTTGTACATTTTTACCATTTTTGTTTTACCGAACTACTTGATTTTATTCGTTCTTGAGCTTATATTTCTGTATCTTTATTTGGCCGTTTGCGCGCTATTTGAAGTTGCAATCATTCGTGGTCATTGTTGCTGTTGAATATTCTTGTTTTTGGATTCAGTACGAAGCGGAATAATTGAGGTTTGCTATTTTTATTGTATAATTATTTTGCTTCAATAGTACCGTACTCATCTCACGTATTGTCTTGTCAATAATTTGGTGGGCTTGGACGCGTCACTCAACCGTTGGATAAACACATTGGTGTTTATATCGCGACTGAAATCTTTGACGTTGAACTCGATTTTCCCCGGACCGAATTGTCGGTTACAAATGCACCTCAGATTTAACGTCCAAATCCGTTCGCTCCCGCTGCTGCTCGGTTCTGTTGCTTTCAATATGTCGTTTCGCACGGCAAACCCAACTCCATGCAGTCGAGGCTCATCGGAACCTCTTCCTTTCCAAAAGAATGTGTAATCACTTTCTGTTAGCTTACCATTGTCTGGTAAGCGCGTCTCTTGTAGGCAGCCACGTCGACATTCAGCCTCTTTAGCTCGTTGTTAGTCACGGCGGACTTTCTAACGCCTCTGATATTCGAGACGTCGTCATGAAATCCTGGAAGCATGGACCGGATGTTCCAGGTTCCAAGTTTCAGAACTGACATTTGTTGTTTGGTATTTCGATTCGCTGGTGCGGAAAAATACAGTCTGCTTGTCGGTTGATTCCTAATCCCTATGCACCCAATGAGGATAGCAGACCGTGGCGAGACGGCACCTTATTGACTGGGGGCTGCCCAGCTTGAGGCGGGCGGTAGCCGTCCAATGAGACCTGGAAGTCTCTCCCACCGTCGAAAGCAGCCCCAGGCGCTTGGCTCTACGCCAGTCGAGCCATAGCTTTTAACCGGTATCTGCTGCTTCCCGTGTTATTTTCCGTAGAAGCGGAATGGAGTGTCCTCTCCATTTGTGCGTTGTGATGTACGCCAGGGCAGTTCAAAGTGGAGAACTAGCTGTTGCCCATGCAGCAAGTGCTCCCTCTCCACGGCACCATCGGAACCAAAGGAACAGCTAGGATGATACGTTTGGACAACGATGCCGTCGCAGGAGCTGGCGGGACGAAGTTGAATAAACTTCGGACTGCCTAACGGGACTCCGGCTCCGGATTTTTACTCGAGGTTGATTCCTGAAGCCTTTTTCATGATTGGATGTAGCCACAAGGCAGTGGAGGTTTGAGATAAGGGTTTTCCTTCCCCTAGGTGGGCCGCCTTCATGGACTAACGAGCTCCACCTGCCCGAAGCATGCTGGTTTTGAGGCGCCAGTCAGCCGCCTTCGCCCTTTCTCCTGTCAGTAGAAGCAGTTCCGCCGGGTCACACAGGACCACGCGTGCAGGCCAGGAGCTGGACTTGGTTGTCAGAGGCTATATGAGACGCAGGCCATTGGAGCATTTTTGGAATTGGGAGCTTATCCCCAAAACCACCCCG
>JACCGJ010019827.1:0-17666 GCA_013407085.1 Atriophallophorus winterbourni
GTTTGCCGTCATCAGATGGAGACAGTAAGATTAGGTTCAGTGAGCCTTGAAACAGTGGATTAATGGTAAACAAGGTTATACTTGAATGCCACTGTTGCATTGGGTTCGTACAACGAACCACGATGTTCAAAAACAGAATCACATTATGATTCGTGGTCAAGCACTCAAGACGCTTATGGATGACTAAAGTGATGTGTTGCTCACATCCCCCAAAATTACACTCCACTAACGGTTTCTGGCTGTTTGCCGTCATCAGGTGAAGACAGTAAGGTTAGGTTCAGTAAACCTTGAAACAGTGGATAAGTGATAAAGAAAGTTATACTTCATTGCCTCTGTTACCCAAATTGGCAAAGCCAACCTCTGGATGTGCGATCCGCATGGTGCTTCTAAGTCAAACGATCAAATCAATAGAAAGGGCCCATTTAAAGAGTCCTTACACCCCCTGCATTCTCACACAACACAACTATTTCCGGCTATTAGCCTAATAGTTCTGTTTTCCAAATGGCGTTCGCCAATCGCGATAATATCTCTTCTCCGATCCTATCCTTTGTGTACATATGGCAAAAATTGCCGATCTTTTCAATTATCTTTATTCAGGAATTTCTAAAAAGTTATTTTAAATCAAGATAACACAAATATTGATTCGAAGGGAAATGTGGATTTAGATTTACGGGTGTGTAAATCATGATAGTGTTTTTAAAATCTTTGCAATATGTATTACTTGAATGCATATATTAGTAGCTAAACTCGGTGAAGTTTCTGCCATTAATCGTCGTAAATCTTGAATAACAACTTCATAACCGTGAACAAAACCATCATCAAGGAAGAATTGTTCCAATGGCACGCGTCTCATATAGCCTTTGACAACCAAGTCCAGCTCCTGGCCTGCAAGCGCGGTCCTGTGTGACCTGACGGACAAAAGGCATTCACCTGCGCCCGCGAAGTGATGGCAAGCTTTCAACCTGAACCGGTTGAGAGCACAAACCAAAGCACAGGATGTGATAATCCGTGATCTGCAGTTTGCCGGCGATGCAGCCTTTATTACGCACTCCAAAGAGAACATCCAGTCGCCAATTGACTGTTTTTCGTCGGCATTCACAGACTTTGGGCTAACAATCAGCATGCGCAATCCAAAAGTCCTTGATCAAGGGACTGTATCGCCTCCAATCATCACTGTTGGAAACTGTCAGCTTGAATCAGTACATTATTTCACATATCCTGGTTCAACCATTGCGGATAAACTCTCGTTAGACAAGGAGATTGATAAGCGGATTGGCAGAGCAGTGGTCATTTTGTCCCGATTTAACTCTTGTGTTGGTGATAACTGCAAGTTGACTGTAAAGACAAAAATTATTATATACATCGCGTGCGTACTAAATGCTTTACCGTGCGGCAGCGAAACCTGGACCACCCACGCAAGACACGAACGGAAGCTGAATGCTTTCCACCTACGAAGCATCCGTCGTATCTTGAACATATCGTTAATGGTCAAAGTGACTACTGCTGAATTGCTATCAAAAGCTAGTCTACAGAGCATGTTCACCCCACTACGAAAGCGCCACCTGCGGTGGCTTAGTCACGTCTACATATAAGAAATGGTCGTATTCCGAAAGATCTACTTCATGGTGTTTTGCAATTAGGAAGTCGACCATTGGGCAAACCGCACTTGCGGTACAAAGACGTTCGCAAAAGTCATATGAAAGCTCTTGGCATTGGCCCGCGAGTTAGGAAGAACTTGCACTTGACCGGTTACATCGAAGGAACTGTGTGAAGCGTCGACTGCAAGCTGGGGAGGAGCAGATACAGCTCTTGGCTGCTGAACGCAGATCACGCCTCCGGCGTGCAACTGACGTCCTACAATTGAGTTCTGGCTATCGTTGCAAGCGCTGCGGGAGAGATTGTTACTCCTGAATCGGACTGTTTAGTCATTTCAAAAGCTGTAGAACATAAATTAGTTCATAGTACATACTCTTAATCTCAACGTGACTTACGCGGCGGAATATCAACGGTTGGCATGATTTTTTACCTATGATAACATCAATAATAGTTTCGGGTACAACGTACACAATTAAACACTGTTCTATTTTGGATTTAACGGAGTCATTCGACTACATCAGCAGGAATGGTGTTTACAAAATTCTTCATCTTCTGGGCTGCCCTCCAAGACTGCTCAAACTTGTTATTTATTCCCATTCTGGCATGAAATGCTCATTCCATCCTAACGGTTACCGTTTAGAATATCTAGAATTTCACTGATTCGTCAAACAAGGATGCTTTATTGCTCGGCATGCTTCGCTGCTGAAACAAACTTTTGTGATGTGAACTGTATTTATTCACCTACGTACGCTGCGTGATAAATATCTTCTGAACCTAAACGGTCAGAGAACACAAATCACAGCGTGCGGGGTGTGCTCATCCGTGAAATGCGGTTTGTCGAAGATGCAGCGAGCAAGCACTCAAGGTGGTTTTAATCGACCAATATATTTTGGTGTTCATATCCCTCGCTTTCACACGACGAACGTTTTCTTCCTGTAATGTCACGATGTCCTGTTCGCGGGCTCCGGTAATCCTTTTTCTGTAACAGCTGTGTTTTACCGAACCTAGAGCTATTGACCTTGTCATTATTTTCTGATCAAGCGTGCTAAGTGACTGCTCTTTTTTAGCGTTGTACCCGTTCTGGCTACCGCGATATCATCTTTATTGTCCTTTGTGTCTTCTCTTACCTTCGTTGGGCTTTTTGTATTTTTCTGTGCACTACCCATTGCTGAGCCTTATATACATGTATCCTTCGTGTATTTTTCCCGGTAGGTTCATATTTCCTGTTATCAATCGGCTTTATTTCGAGTATTTTTTACCTCGTATTATTGCGCGTTTTCGCATCGTTTTCTCCTATCGTGTTTGCCATATTTTTTAATGTTACGGTTGTTTCAAAATGCTTCATACTCGCGTCGACAATCATCACCATACCCAGTTTTATTCCACAGTACCCTGAGTATTGGTTTTAGTTCTTGCATAATGAATTCAGTGCTAGGAATTCCGTTGATGACTCGGCCATTCTTTCACAGTTAACATAGTAGCTCTCCTCTGATGTGCTTATGCAGGTTTGTGACGCAGTCCCGGCTGCTCACGAAGGTGATCGCTACCGTAGTGTCGAACAAACCATGATTTCCCGCACTGCCGTCTGAACGATCTAGGCTGTAGCAACTGTTCGGTAACTCAGACGTTTCTGGCAAAAAGTAACCTGCTATACTAATAGCGATGCACCGCTTGTTAAGGGCATCGCACATGGACGAGTCCTTATTGAAGGTACTATGGCTCCAACGACTCTCTGAGTACGTGTAAACCATATTGGTGGCTGCGAAAAGCACTCCATTGACGGAACTAGCGGATATGGCGAACCACGTTGCAGGATGCAACCGCTTCCAGCCACAAGATGCGCATATTTCTACAGTGACCATAGAACAATCACGCATACCGACTGACCAACTTAATTCAGAAATACACACTTGCTGGCTCAGGTTGCAGCTCTACGTGAGTCAACATTACGCAGACCACCACACAAATGCTCGAGTAACCTTACTTGTTTTCCCGTTTATTGAATTCATCGAAAATACTGCGATGATGCGCGACGTGACAATAAACCTTGCTACTATCACACTTCGCAAGCAGAAAACTCTCCGGGCGACACGTAACGACGACTACCCTCATCGGTCCAAAGCTGTTTAGTCGTCTTTCCTTCGTCCAGGATAAAAAAAACTCTCCTAGAGTGCTGAGACAATTAGACTGTATTCCGTCAATTTACGACTGACATACGATAGGCTTTAGGTGTCCAAAAGCATGTCGCTGATGTACTCGCTAGAAGGAGTGTAATAGAAGTGCCATCCTCTCTCGTTCGCAGCAAGATTGCTGCGGCACAATTTGCTGATGCCGAAATCACACAACTCAGGGAATCATCTCTAGACATCAAAACACTTCCTCTGCCCAAACGGTTGAGCGATATCTTTTGCAGTGTATCACAAACCGCTCATGATTGTGCTGCACTTTGCTTTGATTAGGTCAGCGATTTCATACATCATACATTGTTCACGCATATTATTTCATTGTTTCCAGAATCGATGACATCTCACCGTGCTGGTGAAGAGAATCCCTACGTTCATACAGTGCATTTTAATACTTCACACAATCTTTTTAAATCCTGGCATTCTTGCTATCGTTGAACTAATTACGGGTAGCTTGTCTACGCGAGAGCAGTGGGGATGTTCAACATTACACCATCAATCCAACCCGAAAATAATCGGTAATAATCTCGTGTACGTCAAATTATACCTCACCATCTCTACACCGAGTATGCCCGCGAAAAAAAAATGGTAATGTTCTCCTATTATATAATGAGAAGTTAACACATTTTTATCGATTGTTGTGTTCCTAGACATGTTTAGTAGCTCGTCCTTATAACTCCTCCGTTGGCCGGGTGAAATTGCTCTTACCCATCAGATGCACAGACACCCTTCCAACTTATACAATCCTGGTACACGCTATACGTGAAACTCACTGACGTTTGTCGTCCAACGATCCGGTAGCCCCAGCCATCAGCCATGAGCAACCAAATATGTCCTGCCCGAAAACTCATCAGATAATGTTCCTCGCCAGCCCGGCTTGGTAGTCTAATTCAGATCCCTCCAGGCGGAACCGCTTGCCATCAACCCTGGGTATCCAGGAACAGCAGGAACTGTGTTTTTGAGACATCTGGTTCATTGTTGTCAAGTCTACGGATACGCCTACCTCTGCTCCTACTGGGTTCGTACCAAGACCATGCCAGACGGGCGTTTCCCGCAAGCTGCGCGTTGACCCCGTGTGAGACAGCTCAGAGAACATGTTCAACCCATGTGAAACGTGACGCGGCTTATCCCTGGTCGGTTCTTCGTGTACCGTACTCCGGTTATCTTAAACAATCGACCCATGCAGATCTAGAGCTCTGGCTGACATCGAAGTGACTCTTTGCTGAGATACTATGTTCCAGTCTGGAATGATCTTGCTGCGTTTGGACCCTCCGACTATCAACTCCCAATCAGAAGTCACCTCTGACAAAACTCCTTGGAGTGGGACTGTGTAACAACTGTGGTTTACCGGAACTAAAATCTATTGATCTTGAAATTATTTCCCGATCACACGTGCTACGTGGCCGCTGTTTTGTACCGTTGTACACAATACACGATACAATATTTTTGTGTGTTTTCTCTTAGCTTCATTGGATGTTATTGTAGTAGTCTATCTACTACATTTCTAATATAGCTGCGGGTTAGATATTTGTGCTCAGTAACTCCATACATTCTCGGGAGAATTGCGATAATACAGTGGCCCGGATTACCAATAGGAGAAACTTGCGAGCTTGAAACATTTTGGTGAAAGCGAAATCCAGACAGGCTTCAGGACCTTTTGATAAATGATTATTATTTTTAAGAGACAAGAGAGAAAACATATATAAATTGGAGTTATAGAGGTCACCGACAAGTAAAAGCAAGGAATTTTGAAAAGGAGTAAGTATTATGAGGAGTTCATCAATGAATGCATGAAGTGTCAGATTGACAATTGGGGACGACATAAGTATTTATCAAAATGAGGGATTGAAAATTGGAAAGATGACGAGGTTTACACTCGACGGCTAGTCTTATCAAAAGTAAAAATCTTTCTGCTATAATAACAACAGTCACTTCGAATATAAGTTATAATTCCGCCACCTCGATTTGCTAAAGGAAAAATCCAGTCAAATCAAAAGCAGCAGAAGCTTCCAATAAAACTAACTCATTGTCAATTGCAGCATTAAGTCAGGTTTCTTGAAACATAGCGACACCGGTATGCAGTGAACATTTTGAAGTGAGCAGTTGTGAAATTTCAGCACACTTGGACCATAGTAAAGGAATATTAATCGATAAAATACAAGGTAAGGGCATTCTAGAAATAGCCTGACGTCGGCGAAGTGCGACTTGCCAGCCTGCATGATCTTTCATTTTCTTTTTAAGTGATTGCTTCAATATAAGATTCAGTTTTTTCCGAATGCCAAGGCCGAAAGTTTTCAATTCAGAGCTTTCGGTGCAAAACTCGGTATCGTTTTAAACTTTGCACGTCAAATATTGTCCTTCGTTGATACGAAAACATGATGAATTTAGGAACAGATAGCGTTACAATTTAACGAATAATGAGGACAAATTATGCGGACAAATTATAGTTGTCTCGTGATATGTTGTAGTCAACCGGCACTTTCCTATGATATTGGACACAATCTCTTGTGCATCATGTGTCAATTTGTTTGTTGTATTACAGTGTAGGGTGCGTTTAAGACTTTCCCTGACATACACACCAAAGCCTTTTCTGGATAGAATCGTGCCGAGTTCTTGCCGACCAATACGGTACAACAATTTGAATGATCCGATCAGTTGTATCATTTAGCATACATCTTCCTTGAAGAGCAGTTGATTCCGCTAATATAATTGGTACAAAGCAGCAAGGATTTACGATAGCAGACTGAACACACTGCAATACTATTACCGTGCATCCAGAATTTTGTGTCAACTATGTGAGGTAAATCATTGGCGTTAAAATTAGCCGTGATTGATGCTCGAATAACACATTTAGTTGCGCCTAATCATTTCAGCGGAGTGTCCTCTACCTTCCGATGCTACACGATGGCAGCTACTTAAGAAGTATGCTGGTATTGAGCCTGTTGATATCTTGAGGTATCCATTCTGCAGTCACAAGGAATTTCGCCTCAGTCTATCCTAATTCAACCACAGACTTTTGTTGTAATCTCTAACGGATGAAGTGATTTCAATGAAACTGTGTTGCGAAAACTGATGGCTTGAAGTAATGGTTTTCTCGCAAGGAATAATCAATTTACGTGGACGTTTCAAAAGCTGGTCAACAGAGGATGTTCACTCTATGGCGACAGCGCCGCCTGCGCTGGCTTGGTCATGTCTACAGAATGGAAAATGGTCGTATTCCGGAAGATCTACTCTATGGTGAGTTGCAACTAGGAAGTCGACCATTGGGCAGACCGCACTTGCGGTACAAAGACGTTTGCAAAAGAGATATGAAAGCTCTTGGCATTGACCCGGCGAGTTGGGAAGAACTTGCTCTTGACCGCTCACATTGGAGGCATTGTGTAAAGCGTCGTCTGCAAGCCGAGGAGGAGCAAATACAGCTCTTGGCTGCTGAACGCAGATCACGCCGCCGGCGTGCAACTGACGCCCTACACCCGAATTCTGACTATCGTTGCCAGCGCTGCGGGAGAAATTGTTCCTCCCGAATCGGACTGTTTAGTCCTTCCAAAAGCTGCAAAACTAGAACATTCACGCGATTGTGATGTACATCCATGGTCGACATCGACCGAAGGAGGCTAACAACAACAACAACCTGTGAAATTTATCAGATTCCGTGTAAACTGTCATTCGTGACGTCAATTGTCAATCGCTAGGGAAGTGACTACCTAAAATCTGATCGAATGGGTCGATTTGGGTCTACCTTTCGGAATCGTTGTCACGATTTTGTTCCCGACAAGCTTCCAAGTATACATTTTCACCATTTGTCAATAATTAGAATTTGTGCTGAAGCAAACCATGCAATATTCATTTGAACGAGTGAACATGTCAGAAAGATGCTTTTGCATTGAGACTGCTATACTATCAAGTGATGATCTCATGGAAAATGAATCAGTTACGTTATTAACTGAATTCTTGCGAGGATTTCCAAAACACATAACCCACGACCGATTTCGTACTCACTCATCAGGTAGGGTCAGCACGATCATAATCTCCATGCTTTCAGACAATATAAAAGTCGTAAATAGGTGGCACTTATAAGCTACTCTTGGATAAGGTTGGTGAGACCAGAATGTTCATTCACATATGCCTACACATGTGTAGATATGTTGCTGCAAGGGGTATTAGGATCGTCGATGGACGAGGTAACAGATGCTGAAGTACGTTTTTAAGCTCATTTACAGAGCATGTTCACCCTACTACGACAGCGGTGCCTATGGTTGCTGGATCATGTATACAGAGTGAAAAGAATAGTCGTACTGCAAATGATCTACCCTATACTGAGTTAAAATCAGGTAGTTGACTTTTTGACAGACCTAACTTGTTGTACATATAGGTTTGAAAACGAGATACGAGAGTTCGTGCCAATGACCGCACCGGTTGGTGAAGCATTATCTTCTAGACGGGAAAAATCATATACTGAGTTGTAGATCAGGCCGTCTGAGTGTAACTACAGCCGAGAGACCGAGTACTGCCTATAGCTGTGATCAATGCCAGAGAAATTGTTCCTATCACATCGGGCTATTTAGTGGAGCATGAAAACATCATGCGCGTAGGTTGTACATTCGTGATCGACGTCGCCAAATAATGCCAACAACAACAACATTTTAGAAAGGGTTATGTAAAGCGTCGTCTGCAAGCTGGGGAGGAGCAGATACAGCTCTTGGCTGCTGATCACGCCGCCGGCGTGCAACTGACGCCCTATAACCGAGTTCTGACTATCATTGCAAGCGGTGTGTTAGAGATTGTTCCTTCCGAATCGGACTGTTTAGTCATTAAAAAATTTATGCGATTGTAATGTACATCCATGGTCGACATCGACCGAAGGAGGTCAACAACATGTACATAATATGATATCACCTAATAATCTCATTCAAGATATAAACACAATGATAAACGTAGAACAATCGGAATCGAAAGTAACATCGTTTGCGAAGATAACTCATTAAAACTTGTACTGAAATGTTGCCGCTTTTTCTACTTATAACAATGTTGATAGTAGAGGCGTCAAATAATTCTATCAGTCAGAAACACGGTCGTTCAATGTTGAGGTCATTGACAGAATTGGTGAACATGTTCGAATGCGTGTTAACCACAACATTGTGATATGATCCCGTGAAGTTTACGCTCCAACGTATATGAGATAAACGTAGGTAAATGCCATGATGGTCAGGATGACTGCGTTCCAAACAGCTGCGAAAACCCAATGTTCCGAGCCAAATGTCACATTGATGCTTGTAATACCAATGGATATGGCGTAGAATATCACTGTTGGAATGAAAACAGATTGAAAACATATGTTCATCATCAGATCTAAAATAGATTGTAGCCATAAAAACTAATTCTCAATTTGCAGCCAATGTTTCATAGTCAAAATGTAAATGTGTGATCCATGGATTAGATTTACGCCATTAAATTCTATGCAGCTGGTTTTCGGGCTCATTATGAATAAAATTACTCACGACAACGAGGTTTTAGTTGTTGAAATATTTCTGGTAACGATAGTGAGCTTCTAATTAACGAGCTTGTCAATGTTTGAACAATACTAAATATATTTGTGACTACTCATCCTTGGCAAGCCCATCGAACTATTCACAAAGTTGATCACGGCGGTCCATAATGGAAGCACTGGACTCGAGTTTCGCTCTTATTTGAGCTCATCAGCATGCATGTCCTCCGCTTCGGGGGGATTTGAACCCCCGACCATCACCATTGTAGTCCCACGCCTTAACGAACTGGGCTACCGTCCACCATTTGACCGATCACAATTAAGCGCTTATGAACTGTTCTCCAGACTGGCACATTTGAGTAGCTTTGTTTGCCCGACCAGTTTAGAAGGAGCCAGCAACATCTATTGTGGTCGCCCAACAGAACAGATCTCTGTGTCAGGTCTTCCCATCGGATGCATTTACTTACACTCGTCAAGTCAACATGTTCGAATAATAAAGAAAAATATGTTTTGTGATCCACATGTTAATATCAATGTATTGTATTTATTGTATTGCATTGTATTTCACACGTAATATCGTGCTTTATGCTATCAGTAAGGTTAAAAAGTTATATTTAAATCAGTATTCACTTATAAATGTCTAGTTGATACCCTCTAGCTAAATTAAACTGTCCTCATTCTAATCAAACGGATATATGGGAGATTCTCATTCAAGATCTTTCTATGGATCCTGAATACATATCTGAAAGCAGTCAAGGAATACGCTGTGCAATCATGGTTTTCGTGGCTCGAGAAAAATGTAGAACTTAAGGAGCGAATCCTTCATCACTCAGCAACACTCGTTTTCAAAATCCGAAACAAGCCTTATTTAGAAAGGATTTTTCATCTGAATTTGTTCTACTTTCCAAATCGACGAATTCGTGGAGACCTTAACCTACTTTACAAAATGTTCCATACTCCAAACAAGCATTATGGGACACATAAATATACTCTGGGGGTACCTTATTCTCGCTGACATGTAAAATGTTTTTTTTATTATCTACGTGTCTGTATAAAACTTGAAACAGTTCAAATTCTACCGTTATTCGCTAAACTAACTCGCATCAGATTATAAATAAATTAGATGAGTTTTTAAGTTCTAGTGATGCAATCATCAAAAATTCAAATGTCAGCAATTCAAGTGAACATTATTCGCATAAATCGCTACTTATAAATTAACAGTAGTATATACGAGCGAATTAACTCACATTCAAATACCAAAATTCCCATGACCACGAGAGCAATTATTTTTGTTCGCATTGACTCAATCAATTGCATCAGAACGACCAAGACGAGCGCGGCACAAACGAATATCGTGGCCATTATGTCGAATGCAAGAACGGCCTTTTGCTCGTGTGTTTGAACCGCTAAAAATCGTGATTCGATATATTTTGTCTGAAACTGTTTGAATTTTTATTCACAAAATATTAAAGATTCGAACCATTAAAATTGTTGATAATGGAATTTAGCTCTTTGCATCGATGAACTTTAGTTTATCATAAGCTGCACGAGCGTATGGCAAGAATTCATTTGTAGATTCTTTATTGAAAATTGTGGTATACAATATGAAATTAGTTGACTGCATTTCCATTGATTTTAGGCTCACCCAACTGGATCTTACTGTCTCGACCTCATGACCGTAAGCAGCTAGCAACCGGTAGTGGTAATTTTAAGTGACGTTGGATTAGAGAATAACAATTTATTTGTCTGTTACAATCGTCAAGTTCGCTTGGCAGTGAATTACTTTGTGATTCTGTATTTAACATCTTGGTTCTTTGTATGAATCTTATTTAACAGAGACATACAAGTATAACTTTGTTTACCACTTATCCATTGTTTTGAGGCTCACAGAACCTTATCTCACTTTCTCCACCTGATGAGGGTAAACAGCCAGAAGTCAGTTGTGTTCTCCATGAAATGAATCACCATCTTGAAAACGAGTTTATTCGGCAAGAATCACGTGGTAGTAGATTTCTTGGCTACATGTTAACCAATCCACATTATATCAAATTGTCGAAGATATTTCTTTACTGTCCGAGTTTGAATAATCTGGAACTCTCTGCAACCATACATCATTTTCGCATCAATTCTGACCTTGTTCAAAGCTGAACTTAACACGTATATGTTGACCGAAACCAATCTCACACCTGAGTACACAAGCTGACTTCCAATATGGACAAAACATATTTGTTTTTTGTATACATACCCAAAATTTTTAAACTCTGTTTACTGTTAATTATTTGATTCTTCAACCGTGAAACCTTGAATTCCCTTGAGTCATTAATATCGTCATGCTCAGGATGCAGCTCACTATCACCATCATCACACATCAACAACATTATCTTGAGTCACCTTCAAATTTATTATGTTTGCCATTATCAGATCTTATCTGTTTATTCTTAAATTATTAATTATCTAATTTTTTGTATTATTCGATATTTTACCCTAAGTTGTGCTTTCATAGTCATAACACTCACGCATTTTACTCAAGAAGATTTTACTTAGAACTCCTTTGTGCTATGTAAAAATGCTCGGACACAAAGATCTTCATAGCCAGTTTAATGAATGTACCAATAATCGATGAAATATAACCAAAGAGAATAGAGTTCTCTAATTGGGAACACTTGAAAAAAGGATTATTACACAAGATGGATATCATCGCCAATATTCGGGCCTACCTGGCTGAATATAAGGAAATCTATTGTATTCAAAATTGGTTTTATCCTCTCTCATCATCTTATGCTTCATACCCTCTCCCTCACGTAAATACTGCGGTTAAAGCAATTATACAGTTCGACCTTAGCTTTATCATGACCTCTTTATCGTCATACATTGTTCTCCAAGAAGTATTATATTTTTAGCTGGAAAGCTAAGAGCTTTTAAGTTAGATAGCTCCACACTCGTCTCGATTTACTTGAAACTGTTCGTTTTATACATCCATTAACCACGCACACACTGGAAACATTTAACAAAACATACATTTATTACCAACTTTAATTCATACGCGGTATTATTTTTAACCCATTTCTCCAACCACCTGGCTTAAAATATCGAAGTAAAATTCATTGTGATTTTTCACGGAATTACTATGCCATTGTACAGCTGTTCGCGTCTTCACAGTCAATTCCAAATCCTAAACTCATCTAAAACATATTCAGTATGAAAGATTCTAAGGAGATAAATCTATTAGCAAAGTTGTGGCATCCTTTCATACAAATAGAAACATCAAACGCAATGACAAACGGTTTGTCGCCATCATGTATTTAAACACCACGCATCACTCTCATCTATTATCGTTATGAATGACAATGCATTTCAAATTCTTTGGAAAACGTTTCTCTAAATGTCTTTCCAAGAAATGAAGTGTCCTCAATTTAACAACTGCTCAACGGGATAGCGAACTATCAACAAAATAGTATCGCTGTGTGACTGCAGCGATCTTTAAACGCTGTTACGAAACTTTTCTAACGTCAAAAAGCCTTGAATGCGTTCCTGTGCCCACTTTTGAACCAATATAGAGTCAGTCAAGTGTACCACTCTCTTCAAAATCTTCTGTTTCTTACCATTCGGTCAAGTTCCGATATCCATCGTTGGATTAGAAATAAAGACGATTACTTGTGGTCTATTGATTTCTGGCTAATCAACGTAGAATAGTGTAAGCCACCTATTCCTAAACTTTCAATAACGTTTCTCCAGTTTTTCTATGAACACTACAGATGAGCGGTGATTAAAGATGGTTTGGCGTCATCCTGAGACGCTCTGACGCTGAACTAACCAGAGTGACTCTATCGCCGACACCCTGCGCTGAATGCCTTTGTCGTCGCGGAGGACAAGTGAAGACTTGACTCACTACCGTGAGATCGGAAGTGGAGCTGCTTGGTCTACGATCGGTTTACGGATAGCGCACGTGGGACTAGACCTGGCTTAAAATCTGCGCGGATCTCGCTTCTAACTGTCGAGCGAAGCCGACTCATCCTCCAGGAGGAGATAGTCACACAAAATTAAACAGTAAAGTTTTTTTGAAAAGCAGCTTGATGTGTTTTGATCCGGTCTTTGAGAAACATCGACTTTTAAGGAGTTCGTCATGCAGCGAATAGGAATTATTATAGATGATATTATTTTTAAATCGATCGCACGAGAAAGAAATGTTGTTTCAAAATTGCTCATTTGCATGCATTTACTTAACACGACCGGTTTCGTGGTGTTTGCACTCATCAAGTTTTTTCAAAATGTTTTCAGAAACGTCCTAATAGGGAACAGAGCTTATCTCATGAGATGATCTTGTTGCAAAGTTTGAGCAACATAAAGTCTTCTGAAAGAAACGCATATAAAATAGCAGATGAACAGTAGAGAATATGAGGTATTATACAAGAGAAATTAGCTTATACTTACCGCTGAAAGTACGAAGACGAAAAGCGTTGAAAGAGAATGCCCACGGACGTTAGAAATTAGATAATTTGGAAACATAGGTCCAAGTAAGGTTGTCAGAAATAGAGATGCCTAGATACCTGATATGATTCTTTCTAGTCATGTCTGTGTGAGTTGATACAACATAAAATACCAAAAAATATTTAATCAGTCATTTTATCATCTAAATCTGATTTCTCATATATTCTGAATCCAAATAAGATTAAATGTAGACTTTCCTTTCATCATCGTACATAGACGGATGGAATAGCATAAATCGTCACCTCAACACCTAATGCTTGATTGCTTAAAAATATGACAATTTCTCACCGAAATTCTAGTCACAAACAGAAGCGTAATTCGAATCTAAGGCGCTCGAAAACTTGAATGATTTTGTCTTTTTCCAAATATTTTTCGGAGGGAGGCACCGTGTCAGATTTACGCCTCTCACTATGGTAGGAAACTGGCTCACGACATTGTTATCTTCTTAGAGAGCAAGCTTTTTAATATTCTCAATCAAATCACATTCTTCCGCCTTCTAGAACATTAGGACGAAGATAAGTTTGTCAATAGGTCAATATATATATATATATATGCTGTTTTTAAACATTGGTCTGAAGTTGGACTTTTAAAAAACTTGCGATAAAGCTATATCCATCTTCTATTTCTTCTTCTGTCACGAACCATTTGTTTTGCAATCAAGCCGCAAGGGCTTCATAGGTTCGATAAGAATCTTCCGTCGCTTAGGCTCAACGCAAGTGGTCCGTGTTTGAGTCTGTCGCAGATATGTTTCGAGATGATTTCACTACATCCGATTTCAACACGAAATTACCATTCCTGAATCTTGGTTTTCCAATCGAAACTCGAATAACATAAGCCTCCTTGTCATACCAAGGGACTAACAACAAACGTGATTCTTGAATTATGATACTTCACCACTTCGTCTTGATGAAAGCATAGATGGGCAATAACCCTATCAGAATTAACAAGCTTATATGTAAGTTAAAACCCTTTCACTAAATTCATTGATGTACATCAGCACAATGTCGAAAAACGCAATAACTGTTCACCAACGAAAGGCAGGGTTCACCAAACTTCTACCAAAATTTTCACAGATGGTCTTCCTGATTTTAAATCGACCAAACCACATGCTGGTTAATTGTTAGAATATGTGAGTCTGTGTGTTGCCCCATGAACTGCCAACTTCTAACAAACTTACTGTTGACTCTTGGATTGATCGCCAGTTCCACGATACCAATCACCGCTCCGACCACCAAGGCCACGATAAACATTCCACGGAACGCTGTCTCCTCACCCATTGCAGCTCAGTTTGTGTTGAGATTGAAACGGTTATCTATTTTAATAATATCCGCCTGCATACATTAACGCCCATTTTCAGTAACCAATATAATCAGATTCCAACGTATGAATAACGATAAGAAGGGTGACACCCTGAGCATGTGTTTCACTACATAATGAGTGTATCAGGTGAAGGCTATGCAAGTTTCATGCCAGAAATCCTCAACATCTAAATCTTTGCTGCGTTCACATAACACCACGATATTGATTAGGTGAAAAGTGCTCATTCCATAGGGTCACATGCCCGTTTTTACACAGACTAATCACGTGATGTTAAACGTATTGATCGATGATCAGAATACTACCACAAATGTTGTAAACCACACAGAAAATTGATTATTCCCCGCAAAACTCTTTATCTCAGGCAATTTTTGAAGCTTGTTTCGAGAGATGATAAGTGATTATTCATTCCCTCTCAGAGGTGTAACCCTTAATGCAGTGCACTGTTAGATTGAGCCGATTCAGAAGAAAGCTTCTTAACAGTATTTCTATTGTCGTAACCCTTTTTCATGGCTTAGAGTCGGAGCCTAACGCTCTGTGATTGAAGTGTGATCGCTTACTTTTCTATGGAAATGCGTGTTACATCACACAAGTTTAGTCAGATTCTTGAGTTGCCTGTAAATTTGCGCACAATCTTTGCAAAAGTGAATTCTCCTATTTCAGTTCAACATTGAAATGTATCGTTTTCGGTAATGTTTGAAATACGGTTCTGTAATTGATCCTCTGTGTGAAGTCTTATAATAATTCAAACTTTACGCTGAGCGTTTTGTCGGAATGCAGAAATACAATTGAGCAGTGCAGAGTGTTGTGCACACACTACATCGTCTAACATGTATTTACATGCCGGAGAAAATGGTAAAACCAGTTTAAATATAATCGCAAAGTTGGGGAGTATATATTCAACCAACAAATTGGAAGAAATATGAGTGTTCTACGATTGAAAGCCAAAAGCAGTGCGTTCGCTACCATATATGCCCCAAAACTGAACGATGAAGTGAAGTTCTCGCAGCTCGAGGTGGCGATTTCACGATGGTCTATCATAGGTTCCTTTAAATTTTGTTGTGCTCCGGCCGTTTACAATTTTTTTAACATGACCCGGTTATGGCTATAGAATGAAAATGCTCGCAGCCCGGCATTAGCGATCACATCTGTCATTATTACGCTATTCAAAAACAATTAGCTCAAGAGTTCCACACACTCTACCTGTTTGATATCGAAACATTTTTCCATCGTTTACTCATGTTTGGTCCAGGTTTCCCTGCCACAGTATTTGTTATTACGTTGCGGATAATTTGTGTTCATGTAAGTGACTACTCATGAGTAACTTATCCTTCGAAATATTCACAAAGGTAAACTCGAGTTTTGCAAATATTGGAGCTTAACAGCGGCAGAACTCCTCTGCTTGGTGTTGAAATATAAAAATAGTATTCAGCATATAAAACTACTCAAATATGCCATTCCGGAGAACGTTTCATAAATAGTTAATCGCTATTGGCCAGACGGCGGATGGTAGCTTCGGCCATAAAGGTTAATGTTATTTTATTGATGTTCGGGTAGCTCGAATCAGTTCACACATAGAGGATTTTACACTCATGATAAGCATTATTAAAAGCGAAACTCGAGCCTAGTTTTTTTCCATTCTTATCGTGATCAACTTTGTGATTTTTTAAAACGACTGACCTTACTGAGTAGTCACAATCATTTAAAAAACGTGTATACCCATATTTATTCAGATATACGCGAATTACAACGAGACTTAGGAGCAGTTTCTGTGTCAATCAGCTCATTTACCTCAGAGTCTGTCACGCATATCAACTTCGTCCTTCATGCACATAAAGCGGGTGACGTAGTTGAAATCTTTCTACATTCTCTTCCATATTTTTACGAGTAGATAACACTTATCAATAACATATTCAGTCACTGTGAGCTGGTGTCACTCACCATTTACACCGCTGTGAATAAGTTTGTAGGGTTCAATTAATGACATTTATGGGCTATTAGGCAAGTTTGCTCTCGAAATATTCCAAGAAATACAAAAGCGCGTTTCGGCTGCTCGGCATGTGACGGCGGATATTCGGACGTTTTCCCCCGGGATGTTTCCTCTCATGATGAGCACATATAATGCAACCGGTTCAAACTATGTCTCACAAGCCTGGACACCCCATGGCTCGAAAAGACATCTTACTCCCTGGTCGCATATACCGTAGAGCTTCTAAGCTTGTCAGATAGCCTCGAATATATGCCATTCGCCGGACGACTCAGACGACTGGAGCTGAGGACACTTGCACAGCAGAGAATGCGAGGTGATCTTATCCTCGCATACAAAAAACTTTCTAATGTTACCCACCCCTGGATTCATTATCCCACCTTCAAACTTCCAGCTACAGCCCTAGCCGTGTTTGCATGTTGAACATAACACATTCCAAATGGATCTGCCGCAGGTGTTTTTATGTTTTGTGTTATGTACTTTGTTTGGAATTCCCTACCTGCTGATTTGGTAAACTCAAACAGTGTATCTATATTCAAATCGAAACTTGTCGATTGGTTGTTGGTCGTTGGCCTCCGTCAGTCGATGTCGACCATGGATGTCCATCACA
>JACCGJ010019829.1:0-62237 GCA_013407085.1 Atriophallophorus winterbourni
GGTAAATAAAGGTATATATTATTTGATATTCGTCAGATGGATTTTCTTTAAATTCCCCGGCATGCACATTAGCTAGTTCTATTTTATAGAAATCATAGATACATGTGAAAACACTTGCACTGATGTGTTGCCATTGCGAGAATTGTATTAGTTAGATTTACATGTGGACCAATAAGCGCAGTTTTATTATTTTACCTATAATCCTTTCTTCCCTAGCTGAACACGTGCTAGACACGACACAGCGTAGATCTTGATAACGTGGAAGTGATAAGACGGGGTGTGAAATCTTATAGGGAAAGGCTTCACGCCGAGGCTGTTGAAATAACAAAGGCTGGGGTGAACAAGGTGGATGGGGCAGATATCTCAACAATCTGGCGTTCAGTTCTGCAGCGGATAAGGATTAACGAACATCACACCGAATACGCACATGATTACGTAAGCAGTGTGTCAGCAGACGCTGACCTGTGCAATTAATAAATAATTAGGGATGAACACAGCAATTCGGAGGTGTGATCAATTATCTTGATCTCCCCTGTCTAGCTTAGAGAACTCAGGATTGCCCAAGAGAATGCCATTTAAACCTGAACATTGTTCGTACCGACACCCTTGGTCTGACGACGCTTCTGTGTTCAAAAGCGAAACGTTACCAAAAACTTATTATAACCGATTCATTGAAAACTTTATTTTCATGATTATGGACTCCCGATCGGTCTCGAATATTTTCAAATACTTTGCTTATATAATCCTTTCTGTTCTTATGCAAGTCCTAACAATGGCAGTCAATCTAGGGTAACTCATTAAATTTTTACGGGTCCTGTACATCACTGTCGGCAATGTAGGAGAGTGTTTCTCCATAATCGACAGTATATCAATGGAAATGCTTGCTTAATGTGTATATTCAAGAATTTATGGTCACAAAAAGCACATAGCTTCACAATTACCATATGATAGTAAATATTCGTTCAGGAAAAAGTTATAAAATAAACATGTAATGTCAAGTTAAGTCCAGTTGAATTACTTACCATGAGTCAATACGCAAGTGTCGCTAAATGGTTGTGCAACAAATAAGTATCCAAATTCCGAATGAACGTTTCGACGCTGTGAGCAATGACAAGAGTTTCGGGGAGGGCATTCCAAAGGAAACAGGCACGTACACAATAAAAATGTCGGCGACAGCTGATACGGCAGTGGGGGATTTGTTGTGTCGCTGAGTGGCTGCGTGTATGTCGTGACTCATGGTATTTGAAGAAATCTCTTAAAGGATGATGTGGGGTATTATTCTCACTTTACTTCAACGGCTTCTTTGAAGGGAAAGTGAACGAAGGTTATTGCTTCATTCAATGTCGACATGCAACTGATCATCTTTTCCGGTCTGTTCGTCCTCAGAGCCGGCTTACGTTCCATCGACCATGAAACAGGAACACATAAAAGCTCATCGCTTTGATATATATCGAAATAGCGCGATTAAGATCCTTCAATGTGATCCAAATAGCTAAGCGTAATCGTTTTTCTAATTCACCTTGCGTCCGACCAATCACGTAAATTCACCAATGGCCAATCAGAATAGCATTCTCTCGTATTTAATAACTCACCTGCGATCATTACGTAACTACGATGGCACAGTTCACTCCATACGAGATTGTTATTTTGGCATGCGTATTTTCTGTTTTAGTCATGACGGCATTGATTGGCAACGCCGTGACCTGTATATTATTGAAACTGCGTTACATGAAAATATTTTACCCGCTAACATGCATCACACACAATGGTGCGATCAGGCGTTCGAAAAATCTATGGTTTGGTGACGAAAACCCAGTCGCGACTGAGTTATACGCGCGAAAGTCTGATGGAATACGGTCCGCCGAATGCCTGAAAGAACTGGTTGCGTCATCCTGTGCCGAAATGCGCTCCAAAGCATATTTCCATTGGGATACGCATAAGTCTGACCCTGCAGTTGCAACACACGAAATTTCTACAAATTTATATACGACAAATCATCAATCGAATTGTGTTTCCAACAAATTTCAATGTAACAGCATCACAAGTTTGTTTTTGTTCAATTTAAGTGTCGCAGACTTTCTAATGGCACTACTTTGTATTCCAACGTACATCATTACGGAAATAGTTTACATGTATTGGCCGCTGGGTGAGTTCTTGTGCAGAACAGTGGCCTACGCACAAGGGATTAGCGTGTTCGTTAGCGCATTTACACACGTACTAATCGCTCTGGATAGATTCATCCTGGTATTCTTTCCTCTACGTCCACGAATGCCATATCGTCATGCGGTATTTCTCGTCACATCAGTGTGGATTATCGCGTGTCTTTTACCATTGCCTATCCCTATTGTGAATCACGTGACTTTGTACCAGAATTTGACACAGTGTGCGGAAGACTGGTCCCGATTCAGTGGTGCAAACTCCAGCGGAGCACCTTTCCTCGGAAACATCGATATTGGTTCAGCATATACAATTTTACTCATGATATTGCAATACTTTATCCCGTTGGGCGTTATTTGTACTACTTATCTGTCAATAAGTATTCGAGTAAACAAAATGAGAACCCCTGGAGAGAGACATCACGTACGAGATGAAAATATGAATAAAGCGAAACGTAAAGTGAGTTGTATTGCTATGGATATAGATGTGAATAAATGGGTGACTCAAGGTAAGGTCAATATCCGAATAGGTAAAAAAACTATAGAATTAGCAAATCGGCAAGAGCTGATGTGTTTGGCAATCTACTCCTCATTCCTTAGTAGTTATCCCTTGGAACATTGTACTTCTTGAGTAACCCGCGTACTTGAGTAGTGTCTATCTCAGTTCTATTGTGTTCCCTGTTTCACTTGGTACCAGAGTATGAAGTTGTTTTTCAATAATGAACTACTCACTCTTTCATCTATCCATAAATTCATTTCGCGTGATGCAGTTGCATTTAACCAAAAGCCATCGTTAACTTGTAAATAAATTGCCGCTTATTTGTTATTGTTTGAGTAACGTTGCCGTCTGAAGTACACACACACACACTTGTTTTCGTACCCAAGACATGTGAAAATGTTAGAATTTCGTCTCATGTATGCCGCACACAACTGCGACGAGAATTGCTTCCTACTTGTCTGCTGCAACGATGCGGTTGGCTGTTTCACGTAATATTTCGGTCGATTAACATATGAGCAAATTAGGCTGATGCATCGCTGAAATGATTTACTAGGATTTTCGCGGTGGTTATTCATACATGATTTTTCTACAATTTCACAATAGCAGGAAGAGATATAGCGTCATGGAAAACATATTTCACATCGTTTTTGCATCAAGAATATTATTGAAATAATCGTTCGGGTGGATTTGTGCCTAGCTTTGTTTCTATCTTACGGGATTTCGTTTAGACATTCTACTAATGTGGATATCTTGATTCAAGATTAAAAGAGATCCCATTTTGTATAACTAAGAAAGGCTGTGATCGTGTCCGATTTTTATTATTTCAGAATTTCTCATCTTGAACTTCAGTTTCTTTATCGACCGCCTCGAAATAAATTGATTCAAAAAGTTATCATCTACGCTCCATATTTTAATGTCATCATCGAAAAACGTTTCTGCCATTAAGCGTTGATAATTCTTTCATATAGATTAGGAACAGTATTGAAACTGCACCGATCTTTGCGGCACACCACTTGAATCACCGAGTTGCTTCGACAAAAGGAAATCCCCACAAACTTTGAGTTTACCAACAAAACCTAGTTTTTGTGATCTATTGCACAGTAAACTATGATCGACTCTGTCTAAAGCTTTAAAATTGTCGTGGATATGGCCACCCGCATGTACAACAATCGTAGAATTATCCAAACTTATAAACGAATAAGTTAGACAATATGAAAATTATGTTTGAAGAAATCCATTCGTTTAAACCGATATCACGTCATTGCTTTCTAGATGTTGAACTATTTTTGCAGTTTTGGTCCATGGAAAAACTGTTTCCCTTTATGAAATATGTGTTAATTGCTTCGGTTTTTAATCGCTTATTTCCAGTTCCTCGTGGATAAGTATGTCAGAAATAGGTCCAGAAAATCGTATATGACAGGTTTTGTGTTCCATTATTGTTATCTCCTGCTGTCCTAGCAATTTCCGTAAGCGTAGCTCTAACAACGTCAGAGAAATCAAAACGTGTGTCGAAAAGTTAACCTATTTTGGCAGCTTGCGCTTAAAGGCATTCTGCTTACACTTCGAATGTCGAACACAACACTGTGTACACCATTTTTCTCAAATTTATGATAGTATTTTGCGCTCGTTGTGGATGAAAAATGTAATTTGCAACTTCCCTCTAAATATTCCTGATAATTTCGACGAATCTCCATTGTTTACTGCAATTGCTCTCTAGTAGATGATTCTTAGTTGAAAAATTGCAAGCATGACTAGACGATTGGAAATTTTAGTTAAACGTGGTTTCATGTGTGGAGTAAAATCACGTTTTCTGGTGAGCCTGTTTAATGAATCTGGTTTTACGTGATTCATTTACATGATATCAAGGCTTCCATATTGTTTGTCTACATAAGTTGTTCTCAAACTTGTAATGCCCCCGGACCCCTTGAATAATTTATAATGCTCTCACACCATTCATTATAAATGTAATGATTTATTTAAAAGCAAAGTTGGAAGCGTCCGAAGAAGGTTTTTATTAGCCAAAATGATAATTTTTAAATAATACGAATTCAAATTTATATTTCTACTTCCAATTTAATGAGTATTTTGCTCCTGTTTATTGCACAAGACTTTCTTCAAAACCCCGGCACTGATCGGCATTCGCATGCCTGCGATTTCTAGATTTTATCTTGATTGACAAAAAAGCACTAAATCCAGAATCGCATAAGTAAGCTTTCCCGAATGCGATAAACACATGTAATGCTTCCTCACAGAGTTTTGCAAACATGTTCATTGTCAATGACCAAAATTGCGCCAGATTTTCATTTTCAAACTGCATTTGACGAACAGGAACAATGTTGAATAATATAATATATAATTATATATATTTTATAGCAACTATTTATTAGAGGCTAAAAAGAAATGAAAATTACACGTACATTGATTACGCTGAAAATATGACAATAAATGAACAGAGAATGACCACTTAATACAAGAGACAAAACCGAAAACGGCATTTCACATCTCATGCTGTCTCGTACTCCAAGGGGTGCGGAAACTCCGACTTGTTTTCAACACCTGTTCTAGTGACCTGACGTGCGGTTGGATTATTTTAAGCTTCAACACTTTTGGATATAACTTTATACTTTTCATCCGATCAGTGTGATTTTTGGATATTTATGTGACAGTTTGCTACGACGGATTTACTCATACAAGAATTAACTATCTACGACGGGTCGCTCTTTGTGTGCAGCAATAGTGGATTTGTGCTGTTCGTTCGTTCATTGAGTTCGCTTCTGTGTTTTTCTGATGTTGGATTTACCCATCAGTGTAATCAATTTCATACCTATGTTTTCAACGTGAGACTGACACCTCGCGGCTAAATCTAGTGACGAAATACACATAGAAATAGTACCAACTCTGCGCAATACCACATTGACCAACTCCGTCCATAACGAGTTTTTACCGCCATGGTTGTACTCAATATCGAAGTTCCTGATGCTCAACTGCTTCACGTCGAAGGAAATCTGGGCGCGTGATTGGCTTTTAGCAACCTTCAGCCCTATGTTACTTGAACTTGAACTAGGTTTGGTTGACCCCATTAAAATTAAACAATCTGCAGCTCGCGAAACATGTGTATTCCGTGAGGAAGTGGTCGCAACTACTCACACGTGTCACGCAAAAGGTGACAAGTCCGTGTTAGGTAAGTCTGTAGCCACGTTTCCGTTACGGCGATGATGTCTGTTGAACATTTCAGAAAAACTGCAGGCAGTTCACCGATTTTGTTGCTCAGACATTGTGCCTTGGTTTATATGCATTTTATAGTATTTTTTTCAACATGGAGCAAATCTAAAGTGTGTCTGTCGGTCCCGCTGGTTGCGGGACGTTCCAACTGCCTTTGATCGAATACCTTTCCTGACCACTTTGGGAGAATTTTGAACATTGAGTTTTGGTTTGGTATATGAGGGTTTTTGCTGAAACTTCAGATGAGCAGGTGGCTGTGGTTCCGTAACGTTTTTCGACGAGGGAAATTTTGGTGCAGACAGGCCCTCAACTGTCGCCTTTGTTAAGGTGGCGTCTTGATGAGAAGAACGCTATTCAGGACTCTCCGGCAAATTTGCAAAAGCTGAACCTTTGTGTTGAATGATCTGCGGAGGTGCAGCTTTGATCTGACTGAAATTACAGTCAGTGGTTTCCGATTTCTCGAAACCTATACTAATTCAGATCGGTGACCAGAGTCCCTACCGATGCATTCAAAGTTTGTATGCTGAGCTATTTGCTCAGCATCCGATCATCCAGCTTGCTTTGCTGGACACTTTTTCGAGCAGGTAAATCTGAGTATTGTTTAGTTCAACCATTTTTACACAAGTAGCATACACCAGGGATGGTTTCATCATTCATGATCGATATCACCTGCGGGGTCAATTATTTGCCACATTTTGCGTGACACGTGAGTGAACAGTTACGACACGTGGCATATTTGACCTTACCACTCACTTACTTCATGCGTAGCATGTTTCGTGAACATCAGATAGGTTCAATATATTGTGGTGCTCACATCCCCATCCCTTACACACTACTACCGGTTTACCACCTTACCACTGTTTCAGGGCTCATTGAAACTGATCTTAATGTCTCCACCGGATGACGGCAAACAACCAGAAAGCGGTAGTGGTGTGTAAGGGATGGGGATGTGAGTACCACAATATATAGGTCTTATATGTGGGCCTCGAGCGCTTTGCCAGGAATCACTTAGTGCTTCTGTATTTGAACATCGTGGTTCTTTTTAAGAACCCTATATAACACTGGCATACAAGTATAACTTTGTTTATCAGATAATTTTATTCTAGCGGGTCAACCAAAAGTACAAATCAGAGCACAAAGTCGATACGGCTGGGGTTGGTTTGTGCTGAGTTGACGGAAAGTGACGAGCTGTGGGAATATGTGGCCAACACCTTCGTTGACTTACGAACTTCACTTGCTCGAAGCAAACAGTTTTGAGGCGCCAACCAGTCGCATTTGCCCAAACTTATTTCAACAGAAACAGTTCTACCTGGTCACACAGGACTACGCATGCATGCCAGGAGCTGAACTTCGTTGCCTAATTCCCGAAGCAGTCATGCAACGTTTGGAACAAATCGCTCTACCAATATTACTGCCAAAGTTATGGATCCGCTATGTGGACGACAAATTTGTTATCATAAAAAGAACTGAACTGGATGAATCGCATTGACTACTGAAGTGTGTATTCAGAGGAATCCAATTTACCAGAGAAACTGAAGTTGATGGCTGCCTGGCATTCCTGTACGTTCAATTGAGACGAACAAGCGAAGGAAATTTGGAAACCAGTGTCTACAGGAAGAATACGCACACAGATCATATCTTGAACTTCCACAGCAAGCATCCAACCAGCCATAAACGCAGCTGCGTTAGAACCCTATTTAAAAGAGCAGCAACACATTGCAGCACGCCGGAACTTAGAAGACAAGAAGAAGAATACCTGTTCAAAGTGTTTCAGAAGAATGGATACACAAGAAGCTTCGTACTACGCAATAAGTTCAACCGTACCCAGCGAAGAAACGATGATGAAAACAGAGTTAGACGCGCTCTTTCGTATGTGCAGAATATATCAGAAATCGCAGCTAGAGTCCTTCGGCCATTTGGAATAGAGTTCGCCCACAAACCCGAGTCAACATTACACAGCCACTTCAAAAATATGAAATACAATGTTGCAAAAGAAGAACAATCGAAAATTGTGTACAAGATTACGTGCAGAGATTGCGAGAAGAACTATATCGAAAAAACGGCCGCAAGCTAAGCACAAGATTACACGAACACGGGTTAGCTGTACGAAGGTATGACCCAGGGTTACTGATTTCAATACATGTTGATAAATTCCGACACCAATTCAATTGGGACAACGCGAGGATTTTGACCAAAGAAAACAACCGACGAGCGCGAGAATTCATCGAAGCGTGGCACTCAACAACGACATCAATTAACTAGCACCTTCAATTGGCTACAACCTATGGACCAATGAAAACTCGATGGACAAGAATGCAACTCATGAATTCCACCAACCAACGGGAGTGATGGCGAACGGACAGACGGACCTTATAAAAACCAATGAATACTGATTTCAAGTCACTTCGAAAGAAGTTCTGATGATGATGTCATCTAGCTTGATGACGGAACGTCCATTAACAACTACACAAGTGCGGCGTACACCATCTGAACAACATCCCAATCCTGAGCTATGTATATTCTCCTCTAGTACTAGAAAAATGTTCAATCAACAACGGTTAATAATATACGCAAACATTTATCTTCACTGAGATAATTTTAGTCATCTATTAATGAGCTTTTTCTATGTGATTAAAGCTACGTTGACCATAACATGAGTAGAGGGACGACCGTTGGTAATCAATTTCCCTTTTCATCATGTAGCGGAGGTTTATGGATGCTACGAAATACAACAGATTCTTCGCGCATGATGAAAGTTTAGCTCGTTTACAAATAATCAGTTGATTTGTTAGAACAATGGGGACTAAAGTTACAGTCGCATTTAGCAGTTCATCTAATTATCTTGAATGTATTATTTAAAAGTTGTAGCAAAGGAATGTGGTTTAAAATGTTTCCATAGTTACGTATTTGAAGCAATAAATCTTATTAGCCTTGGTTACCTACGACCAAGGAGATGAAAGTTTGGCGGCGATAAGTAAGTGCTTGTACAAAACCATGATATGTACGTAAATGTAATATAATTCTCAATATTTCATTCGACCCAGGATGTTCTGGTAACGGTGATAAAAAATTTTGATGATAAGAAATGATTATATCCCAATAAAACCTGTGTATCTTGGAAACATTTGGAAACTTATCAAACACAAATGTCAGTATGGGACTACACTACGAAATAGCATTCTTTTTCGTTTAGAAATGATGATATATTCCTAATGCAAATAAATTTGAGTGCAATCGGCACTGATGCGAAAGTAAATAGTGTTTATTCACCTTATACCTACTAGTTAATTGGATTTTTGTTTTTCTCCAAAAATATCTAGTTATGTACTTTTACGTAAGTGGGCCGCTGTGTCAACTGATCTTGACCGTGTTCACTTGTATCAGATTGACGTGGATACACACTGATCCTGGTCATTCCCACGAGACGTGACACACTGTATGCGTACTATAGCCTGTTTAGCGGTAAGGTCAAATAAATGGTGGTGGGTTGACTACTACGTAATCATGTTCCGTCCTGACTATCACGATTGGTCTGACGAAGCTTCTGTGTCAGAAGTGAAACGTTACCTAAAAACTACTCTAACAGGTTGCACTCAAATTTCTTTGCATTATCAATAGACGATCGATCCCAATCATATTCCGATCGATTGATGATATTTTCCCATATTGGAAAGTTCTAACCAATGCGCACCAACAACAGGAATAATTTGTTTACACATTTCTCTTTATACATTATTAACGACAAATATTTTGCAGATTATATTTTGATATCAAGCAAATTTTCGGTGAACAAAATTTATTTAATCACACAACTTTCTAGAATACAATCGGTGAAAACAGAGAAACGTTAAAGTCTTATTAGAAAATTTGAGTTGTCAGTCCCCTTCAAGCCCTAAACCGCTTCGGCTTCATTTACCAGCGTCAACAAGCATTGTGAAGGGAGTTGACGAAACTTGAGAATGCACGATTTTTTCAAAAATTATTGTTTTTGGTTTTCCGTTTAATTTGCTTCGATCGGAGCAAATAAAACCTCAAAATGTTCAAAAATATAACAAGTGCACAGGATTTAAAGCGTGCGGAATATATCCTTTATTTGTTTAGAAACATGTTAAGCGTTTTACATTTTCCCCCTGAAAACTGAAAAAATGTGTGTGAAAAAATTAGTTTATAACATTACCGATGTAATGGCCGCGCACAAGGCCTACGAAAATAAAAACGTTTTCTATCTGAATTTGTTTATTACATTGGGTTTTATTTACGAGAAATGTACGTCAAATTTAAAGTATAGCTCTCGTATATGCGTTCGAATACATCCAGTGTTTAAAGATCGCAGCAATTTCTATGCAAATATAAAAATAACTGTAATCTACGCTGTGAAAACTAAACAACTTAGGTTAATTCTGGCTGTGTTGTTCAAGTAATTTTCTGGAAAATGTGTAAATTGGTGCACGTGGTCTGTCGCGTCTAAGATTCAAAAAAATAATTCATCTGCTGTATTAAATGTAACCAACAAAAAATAACTCATATCACACCAATTTGCATGTCCTCTAATTCCTAACAAAGGCTCTTGAGTCATACTAGACCATAGTCCAGCAGAGGTGTTGCCCGAACCAATTCTTTTTATTCCATTTGCGCACAAAATAAATATTCTAATTTGAGTTCACTCTTGTGGAATCCGTGAATCTAATGTTGAGAACAGCTCACACTACAAAATTTAGTATATTCAAAATATATATTCATTCGCAAAAATGTTCATTTGCATGCTTTTTTATCACACACCCCACGACTGGTTTCGTGTTGGTTACACTCATCACGCAGGGAAAGTAATATCAGAATCCGCATGCGCTTGAAACACTGGAAGAATGGCAAATACGTTGAGCTTGCAAGTCACTGTTGAATCATGTTGGTTTGACCAACCTGTTCAATCACATATACCCAAACACATGTACATAGAGTTTAAGTCCATGTTGCTGAACAAAAATGCTCATTGGCGTACATTTCCATCACACCCGCACACACCACAAGACCGGTTTCTTGCTGTTTTCACTCATCAGGTGGAAACTTTAATATCAGGATCCGCTTGCAATTGAAACATTGGAAGAATGGTCAACAGGTTGTGCCTGCATGCTACTGTTGGGTAAGGTTAGTACGACGAACCTGATTAATCACATGTGCCCAAGCCCATGATCATGAACAAAGATGTTCATTTGGATTCCTTCCTATCACACACACACACCCCACAACCGGTTTCATGCTGTTTACACTGATCGTCATTGCTTATTTAATTTTTGCTCAACCGGAACGGAAGGACTTATCAAAATACAAAAGGATTGTTTGGTTATTCGCCGTAATTTCTCGTCGGTTAGATTTCGTTACACATAAAACACATTGTTCGAAGTTTCTTTAAACTTCGTATCGGTTGTGGTATTCACTTCAAAGCTCAATGAATACATGACGAAACCTGCGCTACCTAAGTGTCTTTATTAACCCTCGGAATAACATACCTGCATCATACTTCTATGGATATGGTTTTTCCATTTATCGAACGCACAAAGTAAAATTCTGGGCGGGTTCCATTCGCATTTCAATTTCTCGTCAATCGAACTGCGGTCACACAGTTCTCAATAATCATTATAGTTCTACCGAAGCCAACTTGTCTCGCATTAAATTGGGTTTGTTAACAAAGAATCGAATTGTATATCTTGGTAACTTTATTGGAAAGTAGACAAATGATCTGAATTTGCATGCTGTTCAAACAAACACAAAACCAGATTCGTGTTGTTTACACACATCAGGTAGGAAATTGTGATAAGGATTCTCATGGGTTTAAACAAGATACATTTATAAAAATCCGTATTTGAAGGCAGTTCCATCACACACAAATCACGAATGGATTTGGACAGTTTGCACTCATCAGTTAGGGACAGTAATATCAGGATCGGCATTCGCTTGAAACAGAGTAAGAAGGGTGAAAAAGTTGCGCTAGTATAACATTGTTTGATAACCAAAATAATGTGTTGCTCACATCTTCCGCAACACATTACTTTAGTCATCCATAAGCGCCTTAATTGCTTGACCAGAAATCATTATGTGATTCTGTGTATGAACACCGTGGTTCGTTGTACGAACCCTTTAAACAGTGGCATTCAAGTATAAAATTGTTTGATAAGGTTGTTACGATTCATTCATTTACGTTAATAGTCAGCTCCGCTATTTCTAAATTAGAGATACAATAATTTCTGATATATTTCACATCTTTTCTGTTAAACTTGATGTGAGTGAGCAGAAATTGCAGTGACATTCATTTCAGTTACTTTTTGTTTCTTTTCCAAACAGCTGCACGGGATAATCAAAAACTCTTATTCCGATGAATTTTCGTCGGTTTTACGCAAACTATTTGCATGTTTGAAGTTAATGAATGCGAAAATGGCGCAAGTGGACAACTAATTTTCCCAGCCGTTGTTCTTGATTAAAAGTCTATAATTTGAAAGTTCCCGTTGTTGCGTGAAACATGTTAATGGCCACCTACTTCACAGCACACGTTGAATAATTGATGTTTAAGGAAACGTTTTACTTAAAATGCAGCTTACCATTTCAGATAATGATGTATTTTTCACTGTCTGAAGTGTTCCGTGTAACGATCAATTGTGTTCTGGCGCTGATAAAAATCCCAAAGGGTGCGATAAAAATATGACGCTTTATTTACGCAAGTCTATTTTATTTTGTTAATTTATGGATTAAATGAACCAAACTAACGATGAACAAATTAATTCTGGAAACCGTTGACACATTTGATGATCATATGAAGCGATATATTTGTACATTTGTTAAACAGTCAAAGTGTGTTTGTTGTACCGGTTTTATGTTACTCGCATCTACCCAAAATGCCACTCCATTTTTGGATTTTGGTTGTTTATATTCATCTGATAAAGAGAGAAATACGAGAACTGATTTGAGGAATCCAACAAAGTATGATTATATTCATGCATTTCAAGTATGCTTATGCCATCTTTGCTAACATAGAAATGTAGTACAAGTATTCTGATTCATGAACATAATTTAGCATATCTCTTTGAATTATGATAAAGTAATACCAAAGCAATAAAAAGTGAAACAATTTCTTATTCTAGTCATGAATTTGCATACCCAGACTGTTCCAAGATTATTCTAGGGATGGGATAAATCCTATAAAGATAGAGAGATATAGATGGTTTGATCGCCAGTCTCTTCTCACCGAAGCCATATATTTGTCATCGACCTGATGACCTCAATTGATATCGGTGAGTTCTGGTTCCATTCCACGCAGTTCCGCATTCAAAAAATTCATTTGTGCCGCCATTGCGATCCCTCTTATGATTTGCTAAATCACCCAAAGTTTCGAAACCGTGCCAGTGAAATAATAAACAATAGAGAAAAAAGCATCTTTGAGGTTCGCAGCAATTTAGTATTCTGTAGGTTACATGTAATCACGGTGTTTTTTAGGGGATAAATTTATGAGTTATGAATGTTGTTTCTGCCTTATCTAACCACTTCCCTTAACAGAAAACCAGCTCTAATTCTAGGTAATTCAAGGATTTAATGGTCTGAAAAGCATCACCACTTAACGACTTTCTTTAAAAATTAAAATCTCAGAGTGTAAGACAAAATAACAATTAGACTAACACTATATAATTTATCGGAAACGAACAATTAAGACCGTCTATTTCGTTTTTGAGTCGTGTGAGCTAACTTGAGTGCAGCACTGTTGAAGTTAACTGTTTCGAAGTAAAACAGACTCGGACAGATAAAAATACCTGCTCCAGTTCATGCGGGAACGAGATACTCACCAGCTCATATTCCTGGGGTCCGATTACTTTCGTATCCTTTTGTGAAAAACATCCCTAAGGGTTGTTTGCGGTATAGAATATTTTGTAAATTAAGATAAGTCTCCTCTGATTGGTCTTCGAAAAAGTCCGAACATCTTATCTTAAATTCTATTGTGTTCTTGAGATGTTTTTGAAATAAGATATGAGCCGTACCGAAAACTCATGTTCGTTGCTGGTTTCCGGTTAGTAATTAATCTCGTTTTCAACTGTATCACTCAAAGCCAGTATGTTGCTTCACCTAACAGTTTTAATGGCATCATTCGTTCTTACGCCCGGAAACAGATAGTCAAACTGAATTCGACGTGATCACTTAGTCCCAGTGGACGTTCGTAAGAAACTTTATCAATAATATGTTCATTGCTTGTCAGAACAAGATCTAGGAGTGAAGATACATTGGTTCCGCGTTATCGGTGTTACAAGAATCAAGAATCAAGACTTTATGGCGAACAAAAGCAATCGCGAATAAATTATACGCTCGGAATCAGTTTAATTTCCTGTTTTCGAAGCTCAATAAATACATGACGAAAAATACCGTATGTGACTTTCCTTATTAATTCATTGAAGAATTTACATTTCACTCTATTTACCACGTCCTCCTATGGTTTTGTTAAATATATAGCTTTTATAACTTACAACTTTACTTGTTCAGATCAAATGAGCGATCGTTGGTACAACCAGACGATTCCTCCTCCTCTGCTAGTAAATCGACTTTTTCTGCTCAAGATACTGCTGATATCACCAGAGTTTGAGTTTTTGGTGGTTGTGACTATCAAGGAATCCAAAATTCGACAGGAAGTTTTGGGAATTAACTAAAAGTAACATTGTGCTGCTGACAAAATTCCTGTATTTGTACTCCGCAATTGTCGCAAACATCTAGATGTCTGCTACATTAATTATATCCTGCATAAATATACAAAAAAGTGCACTGGAAAGCAGGTTTGAAGACCTTTATTTACAAAGGCGGTAACTGGTGAATTACTTCCGTTAGTCTGTTAGGTCATGGAGAGCCACTTGATCAAGCGCATAAGTGACACGTTATTATGTCAACATATTTTGTCAACAGCACAGCACGAAATTTTGAGTAATTGGTCCTATTTATCTAACCTTCATACTAATATAGAGTATTCAATCAAGGCACAAGATGGAAAGTATGTTTTACATATGTGCTATTTCCACTCATTCCTGCACTATCCCGTGAAAGACTACTTATCATGGCCAGGCATATTATTCTTATGTTATTACACGATTTAGTCATCCCATGAGAAAATATCCAAACGCCAACCGTTAGGGCTGTCCTCAGTCGAGTATTATGATAATTGCCATCAAAAATAAACCTAATATTCATTTGCTATAGCTCGAGAGATTTTAATTAAACACGCTAGCATGCATGGGCTTCTGCCATTTTTTATTCTCGCTTAGATAGCGACCAATCTAACCAATTTATCACAAAATTTCTTTCACGTATATGTTTCACTGATAGAGGTCTCAAACATATTACAAAAACTTGACGGTAAATATTATTATTAAATTACGTTGGGAAACTGCAAATCTTCAAAATACTGTACACTTGTTAGATTTCAATAAATGGTAGAAAAATTTTTCATAAGCTACACAAAGTAACTGTCGTTGATTATCATATAATGTCAAGCCTATAATTGCTGAAATTATACTGTTTACAACATTTTATGAGATATGAAATAAAATTAGACCCCAGTTTAACTTTCTGTCGACGCGGCATATTTCTGGTATTCGCAACGGTATGTGCGTCAGTCCGGATAATCTTGTCACATGGGAAATTGCTGAATCATCTGAATAACCGCCTCTTTTTCATAATTTGTTAGCAATATTTAAAAAAAACTTTTGATGAACGATAACTTTATGGAATTGACCTGAATTTAAATGATATTTCCAGATCATCATGCCAACCATTTATATTTGCGCAGAGTCACATTTAAATTATTAAAATTGTTTAACTAATTCGGTTTAATTGATTGTGCTAATACATTTTATTGTATGTTATCTATCTAACCACGAAAATCCTGTCAAACCATATCCGGTCTCTTGAATTAGACATCGCGTGATATATTATTAATATCGAAAACACGCAAGGAGCAATGTCAATCAGGTTTGCTTGTCGAATACATGCGAAATTATGAAAAAAATGTCTGCAATGAATCGGTTAGTGCATGTTTTTGGTAACGTTTCGCTTCTGAACACAGAAGCTTCGTCCGACCAAGGTTATCGGTACGAACAGGGTTCAGATTTAAATGGCATTTTCTTGTGTGGATATACCAAACAAATGCAAACACAACAACCAGGTTGTTATCCGGACTAGAATTAAGCAATCGTTAGCTATAAATAAAGATTTTTGGGTAACTCATAAGAATTTTGTTACGTAAGCAACTTTGAAGGGATTCAGTGATATACGGAATCACGCCACGACACTTGTAAGAGAAGATCGCATGCCATCCCAATGGAACTTGCTTAAGAGAATGGAAATAATCCTAAGCTTCTCTACAAGATAGCAAACGAGCGATCAAGAATCAAACCAGGCTTATTCTCTGTACAAACACATTATGGATTGACTCAATCTGCCCAAGATACCTCCGATGCTTTAGCAACGTCTTACTCACATGTGTTCAATCCGAAGCGTTGTATCCCATATCAAATTTTACCAAATTCGCCTCGTTTGGAATTATTAAGTGAAATGACTGTCAATGAAAATATGGTTGGGTGGAAACTCCATCAACAAAACTAAAAGAAGTCCCCTAGCGCAGACAAAATTACCCATGCAATACTTCGCTGGTGTCGCCTAAATGAAGGAACAATACCACTGCATTGGAATGCAGGAATGATAATTCCGATTTATAAATGTTGTAGCACAGCAAACTATAGACCGGTGATCTCTAAATTAATTGAACGCATTGTGACTGCGCGCATATAAGAAAATTTTGAAAATCAAAATATTTTGAGTGCAGTACAACACGATTTTCGAAGAAATCGTTGATGTTTATCTAACCTTATTACAACGTTCGGGGATTGGACTAAGGCACTAGACGAAGGCGAGGCTTGCTACATCGATATTTCCTAAGCTTTGATAGAGTCAACCATAACATTCTGCTAAAAAAGCTCGAATCTTGTGGAATAACGGGAATGTTGCTGAATTAGATAAGGGACTATCTTGCTGATAGACACATCCTAGTTCGCGTTTGCAGCACCTTCTCTTGTAGAATAGATGTCGCAAGGCTCGTTGCTTAAACCTCTTCTATATTCTATATGAACGATATAGTAGAGGATATTAGATGTAACTTGATAATGTTTGTTGATGATATTGAAATATGGAAATATGGTCTGTTAATGAGTGAATGGCATTAAAACGGGATCTGTTACCTTATTTCGTTGAACTCAGTCAAATGAGTCACCATTTAACCCTGAGAAATGTAAAATAGTCTGGCTTTAAAAATCTATGCACCACAGTTATAAGATTGGCACGCGAGATCTCGTCTGGACCAACGCAGAAAAACATTTCGGTATCTGTGCGTCGCTTAAACTTAAGCCTGGACATCATTGCCGGACTGTGTATAATAAAGCCAGCCGTATTTTGAGTCTTCTAAAAAGTATATTCAGGATTTTCACACCCGATACTTTACCGGGGTTAATAGTTATGTACGTCCTGTTATGGAATATTCCCTCCAATCCTGGGCACCATGGCTGAGGAAGGATATCGAAATATTTGATAAGATTTATCATCGTGCGACAAAGTTGGTCCCCCGTTACAGAAATTCGCCTTTCAAAAAACGAATTTTAAATCTAAATATACACGATATTACCCAACGATGAATACGGATGGACCACATGATGGCATTCCAAATTTTGCATACTGAAAACCATCTCAGTAAATACATGCTTAAGACGAATGGTCTTACTCAAACACGAAAACAATCGAGGGCTTCAAGTATTCCGTATTCTCGATTGGATATTCGTCGTAATTTGTCTCCGTAAGAATTTGTTTCACTTGGAAAATTTTGCCGGAAGAAATCACGCGCTCGGAATCTGTTGCGGTTTTCGCTTCTAAACTCTATGAATATATGACGAACCGTATATTATGTGACTGTCGCTATTTATTCTTCAGAGATTTTATATTTTTTACTTTCTATAATCGAAGACTTACCCGATATCCTCTATCACGAAGCAAGCAAAATTTTTAAACTATATTTCTGAAGGAATAGTACGAGTATTGATAAAAAACAAAGGATCATATTTTCTGTGTCTATATAATGAAAGCTGGGTTGGACGGTTTTGAATATCATCATTAACGAAATGTCTTACAATATACAAAGGAATACATGTATGCCACTGTTAAAACGGGTTATTTCAAAGGACCACGATGATCAAATACACTATCATAAAGTGATACTTGGTCAATCAATTAAGGCGCTTATATGCGAGCGATATGTTTTGTACCAATTCAATTCACGTCTCAATTAAATTAAATTCAATTTTAATGGTCTAAAAAGCATTTAGCTTTAATAAAAAAAACCCACAGAATAATATGGGAACTACGAATAACATAACAAGCAAAAACGGGATATAATTGCTTTCGGAGCAGTTGAAGAAACAAGTATAAATCCAAAATGTAAATGAGGAATCATGTGGTATGTGACTATTCCTATTGATTTTTGCGAGATTTTATATTTTTACACCGTATACCTCATCATCCTGTGTATTTTTCTTAAGCTTACTGCTTTTCATACAACTAAACGTTCTGAGTTCTGAACAATCGTTTATCTCCGGTTTCAGATGATCAAAATGCTTACCATCGTGGCTTTGATGTATGGAATGTCTCAGTTACTCCGTCATACCCTCTACCTTCATGGATCGATTAATCCGAACTTTTGGAAACATTCTTGGTCATTTCGCCTGTGGGCGTTTGCCAATTTTGCACGTGATTCGTCCACTTGTTATAATCCTTTTATCTATGCGTGGATCAATCCAGGATTTAGACAAGATGCCAAGAACTTGCTGTTCGTGTGTTGCCGTAAATCGTGCTCCGTGAACAGACAAGAACGGAGGAACTAACTCAGAGTCGCAGCGCAAGAAGCTGTATCATGTAAACCATTAAAATATATGTTGTATATTGATTTCACTAAATTTGAGCAATTACGTGATTTTCTACTTTTAAAGTCAAACAAGTTTGGCCTTTTTTAATACAGATCTTTTAGTAGAAACGACAAGCAAAATGTTATCTCTTAAAAATAGATCAATGCGGAATCAGTAAAGAGTAAAAAATCAATCAAGCGATATACGGTTGAACAATAACTCAATGTGAAACTTTTGAAACACACTAAAATATCAAGTGGTTAAAGTAAATTTGAAACAATACTACACGGCATTTGTTTAAGACCTTTACCAACATTTTATAGCGCTTACAATCGGGAAATATTCCTGGATCATTTTTTGATGAGTATATAGAAGAAGAAGAAGAAGAAGAAGAATGACTTTATTCGTGTACACGAATTTTCAGCAATAACACGAATTTTCAGCAATAAAATATTGAGACAAAACAGTTAGGTGAGAAAAGGTGCTTTGGGACTGGTTTCTATCAAGCAATATATTACATACACTAGGTTTGAGTTTTAGCTCGAAGATTTAATTCAATTAGCAAAGAAACATTAACGTTTTGCGTCATTTTGCAACGTCCCTAGTGAGCACTGTATGGGACATTAGATTTAGTTCACTTAAAATTCTATGAATAATATTTTCCCCAGAACACAAACCTACATGTGCACCAACACCTGTTCTTCTGTGTTCTTTTCTTACTACCATAGTTTAAATATATACTATCGAAAAGATTTTTTGGCGATTAATATTGGGTTATCGTATATCGTTGATCTAAATTGCTGCAAGAAATTTAATCAATGTCTATTCGGATCTGAGTGGACCAGTTGTGCAAAACTCGTACATTGTAATGCGGTAAACAGCGATGATGTTTATTCTTGAGAATATTCTTTACAGCGGTAGGATATGATGATATTGATAGGTGTATATTAGACAGTTGGTCTGATCCTCACATAAGAGTAACTTCACGGATATGGTTACTAATTAGTGTGTAATGGGAGACAGTTTGAAGTTGACGGTCAAATTTTATGACGAATGATCCTCCTTAATCTCAACGATCTAATCATATATAGGTTTCTTATACAGAACAAAACCTTTTGGTCTTGATTAGTCCAATCTGCACGATTTGGCTCGCATTTCGTACATTACGACTTTCAATCAATTGAAACGCTCATAAACAAGTGAAATCTTGAAATATATAACAAGTCGCAAGCTGTGCTGCATTCTGTGTTTCAACCTAAACGACATTGTCCGTATGCTTCTATAAAAGAAGTCGAAGATGAAATTCAAAGGCCATGCTGCATGTGTTATTGTCGTTAAAAAGGTGAATATGTCCATTTAATTCAGTACAAATATTGCAACTTGGTTGAACGTTGCAATATAAAACCACCATTTTACATTGCAGAACGCAGTTGGTGTATTTTCAATGCTTTGTAAGATCGAATTTTGAAAAGCTCGATCTAGCTCATATAGATGTAAAAATCGCAGTTTCAGTAGAATCTTTATTTCTGCTGAGAATTACTACTCACAAAGACATTTTCCTGAATCAGATTCTCGCGTTTGTGGTGAAGATTGCTCTAACGGTTTTCCTGAAACTGTCCAGCATTTGAGTTTGTGCCAGATCAGCCATTATGGCGAATTCCTGCTATCATTTCACTCTGTTCACGCTCTACTCAATCACATTCTACAAAAAAACTCGTAAACTTTGTCCACAGTATGCGAAAAATCAGTTAGAACTATGGTCACTCATACAATTGGTTTAAAATATCAACAAAAAATACTGCCATTTAGAAGACATCAATCATCGTTCGTAACCAAAATGTCTAAGATACAGTCATTGTCTGCATCTCCATTGAGCAGGCCACGTACCTGCAATTCAACAGGGCACTTTGCGGAGTGTAATTCATAATTAATGATGTTAATCGATATACACAAACAGATTACACGTTCTATCCTGATTTACAAAACCACGGCGAAATGCCCGTCACCAAAAACTGACCAAAATTTTGGCGAGCCACAGTACATCAGTAACATATATAAGGAACTGAACGCCGTGCTATTTATTACCGCATCTCGAGGATAAAGCACCTACAGGCTGTGCAGCCAATTATGTGTTAAAATAAATGCATTGGACTCTCGGATGTATATACCGGCAAACATCCCGAGAAATCGAATAAACGAACGCAAAATCGAATCGGGATGCGCCATGCAATTCCATCCGATATTCAACCCTAGTTGAACACGTGTTTGACACAGGTTAAAACGTCCATCTTGAAAACGCAGAAGTGGTAAGTCTGGCATTAGACCATATATGGAACGAATTAACGCTTAGGATTTGCCAGGTGAATGCAATTTAAACGTTATTTCTGTTCGTACTGACATCCTTCGTCTGACATCGCTTGTTTCAGAATTAAAACTGCTCTAACAGATTCATTCCGAACATTTTTCACGAATCAGTTTATGCGATCAGTTAAAAAAATTTACAATATAATGCTCATTCGTTTTTCAAGTTTCCGAAACACACAGACAATGTATTCCAATGAACATTGAGTTAACATGTCGGGGTAGAATGTATTGCCGTTGATGTCAGATTACCGGTTTGGTATTGAAAGTTAATCGTACATTTTTAAAGGTAGATGGGCTTTTAATTATGTTCAATCTTTATGACTTGCGAGGCGTCGTGCTTAATTTGAATATGAAAACTTAAAGGCTCCGTTGGTAATGCTGATATGGGTATCTTTCTAGTCATTACGCGCATGTGTCTTTCTATAAAATATGAGGTTTGAGCATCCCTACCAAGTAATCTATGTATCAGCGCAAGTTACACTGCCAACATCTTCTCTTATCAAATCAGAATATATAGTGGATTAACTCATATAGCAAGATATTTTATTATCTTCTTTGAGGCTCATGAATTGTGTCGCAAACCACAAACACACAAAAACTAATGGGCAGGTAAATAACTTTGAACATGATTTCAATATGCTTTATTTCCTCAATTCCTATCAAATCGGATCTAGCGTCTGGCAAAATAAAGTCTGTCATAAGTGATCTGCAGAATTATTCATTGAGAGTATCGGCCTCATTGGTTATACAATCTGGTGCACGTTTGATAGACATTAGCCCGAGACTGATCACTGGCCACAGGCTTTAATTATTGACAATTTGTATTGTAATCATTCCCACTTGGTAAAGCCTTTTAAATACTGTTCATAATTGACGTTCAACATTTCATGTCGTAATTGATATTCATCAATAATCGGAATTTTGTTGTGTTTCAAGTATATCTAACATGACAACTATTTATAATAATAATAACATTAGTATTTAGAATAAGATTAATGATAATAAATAATATTAATAACTATATATTGAGAAATCATAATCCTCACAGTGTGCGTGGCCCCTAATTCGGCGCTGCCTAAAAATTAATTTTTCCACACAGATCTCAAACATTTTATCATTAAGTAACCTTTTTGTTGTTGAATGTTTCAAACATGCTTCTTTATAAACTGAGGAAATTCTACGCTGCGTGTGCTTTAAATGCGATGCACTTTTTATATTTTAAAACACGGAATATTTGTTGAGTCGATTGGAGAAATTTCAAATGAATACGGGAAAAGCACGATTGGGAAAATCTTACGGGCTGAAATTTTGTCGATAGCCATCACAACGTTTGATGTCGCTAGTAGATGAATTTGAAGCTGTTACGGATTTGAAAATTTGACTGGCAATCCAAAGTTTCCCATAAAACTATAAATTTTTATTTTGGTTCGTACATTGTATCCTGAAAATTTGTGTGGTTAAATTCAGATTGGCTGAAAATTTGTTCTAATATATAAAGCGATTGTCTTCTTCTTCATCGTCAATGGAACCCCGACATTTGAATTTTAACTGCATTTATCTGAATAAAAATTGTAAATGCACATCTGGTGAAAAGAGCAAGTAGCTGTAAAATACCATAGGATAGATGTACGAAAGTTACACAAATTGTTATTTCAATGAGCTTTAAAGGAGGAGCGAAATTAATTCCGATAGTGAAATGGAGGGTGGAAATTTCGACCGAAAATAGGTGTGTGTAATTTGTTTTTCCAAGCATGTGTATAAGATGGAATCACTAACGGATTTCTGTTAACTGGGGCCAGCACAGAATTATTCATTTCTTCTGATGAGAAAACAATATCTGGAGGTAAACTGATCCACAAAATGAATTGCGTAGAAGTTGCGACGACAGTTTAATCGAGTTTTGAAGGGTTAGGTTGTGATTGCGGTTAGGGTGATTTGAACAAATATTACACAGGTGTTTGAGTGGGTGGGACCCCGTATGGATTATTCCGTATGTCGGGATTAGGTCAACTCAGAAGCGTCTGCGTTCGAGGGTGCACAATCCAAGTCTAGTCAATCGCTGCTCAAATGGTAGATTATGCCATCCAGCAGCCATTTAAGTAAACTTGCAATAAAACCTTTCGAAGAGAGAGATGTCTTTTTCAATCCATGGTGTCCAAGGTTGTACTGTATAGTCAACAATTGGATGTATATATGTATTGATTATATTTTTCAATGAGTGCGGTGGGGAAGGTCCGAAAATTCCTCAGCTGATTACGCTGCTCAGAGATGGTCTCGCATTGCAGACTAATTTTTTTTATTTTCCGCACACAGATACCGAGAACTTTCTGTGATATACACCACTTGAGCGAGTGACTGCCAAGTATGTATGAGAAAGTAAAGGTTTATTAACTTGCAACATTGTGTATTTTCATTATCTCTAGGACACTGAATTTCGATTCAAAGTATGAACGATAATGTAAAACCGACTTACAAGGAAATTTGTTGTGTTCTGAAAAAAACCTTAACAAACCCGAATATTCGGATATAACTGCATTTGAATTTTTAAAAAAATGAAACATTATTTCGTTCCATTTGATTTCACATTGCATCGGCTTGAATAAAATGAAACATGACAGCTACTCAAATTGAAGAATTTTTTCCAAAATTTTTCGATGTGATGGATATGGCGCTGACGTGGGGAAAACTGGTTAGCCATGTTGAAAAAAATGTCGGCTGGCGGTTGCATTTCGGTACTTTATTTGCAGCGGGTAGTGTGGAGTCAAATCATTGAGCATTTTGTGGTATGAGACAATAATGTTAAATAATTCCGTCTCACAAGTACGTCACTGTGAGTGCTTTTACATTTTAATTGCAAGATTATTGTAATTGATTGTTTTGAAACGTAAATACTTGTTCATAGAAAAGGAAATATGAGGTTTCTTTCGTTTAAAACATTTAAACTTCCGGTGCTATGAGAATCATTAATAAAAGCTTTACACAATTATGGAAAATGAATGTAGAGGGATTATATTCCGTTGGGCCCGGATCCCATACTGCAAGAGAATACCAATTGGTGAAGCGTTTAACATGCGAATTAAAACATAATATATAACATACAGAGGAATCTTGCGCTTACAGACAGTGTCTCATGTGCAATTCTCATATGTTTCGCCCGGATCCCTTTGAACCATCGCATCTTTCACCAAACTTGATGAATTTATTTTTTCGGAATTTCCAGCTCTTGGTTTGTGACGAACGAATTTGTTAGGCTCTTAAATTGTTGAACAGTTTACAATATCACAACACAGTTAGTTTAATGTCTCATTGATGCTGGCAATTAAAACATACATTTCTTGAAACGGTATCTTGGAATAATGAGTGGATATAACCCATGTCACGGAAGATATAAGCTTCGATTGGAGAGGTACATGCACTTGTTCCAATGCTTCTATTCAGTGTGAAAATTAAGCTTGCTAATTATTATGCAAATTTTGAAATTTCTACCACAATTTGAATTATGTTTCAATGTGTTTTCTACTTTCTGGACGACCGTGTCATCCACCACAAGTCACACTCCGGTATAGTACCTCGTGATGCACAGTACTTCTTGTACTAACTTGGCACGGTACATATGCAACATCGGTACAAAGAGGCATGAGAATTCCGTTGGTTATAGTGGTTCCAGTGGTTCGACCGTGGATGTTGTTCCACTAATGGAATTAAGGATCGGGTTCAAAGTGATTCAAAGTGATTCAAAGTTGTAATGGTCTAAAAAGTATTTAGCTTAACAATAACGATAGGATGGAGTTATGAGTTATATACAATAAAAAAGAAGAAGAATAGGGAAACTCATGTAGTGTAAATCGTATCAAAATTTGGGTTGTCTCTCAAGTATTTGTCCAAATTAGTTTTGAAAATATCCAGGTTGGCTGAGTGTGTAACAGTAGAGGGGAGGGTGTTCCATGTGAAACTTACACGTACAGCATACGAAAATCTTCGACAGTTCAGTCTTGAAGTGGGAATAAGCACTGAAAGTTCATGTTTCCGACTGGCACGGGGTGGCGAGCGTGTGAAAAGTTTGGACAAGGGATGGTTAGGTACGTGCATAATATTGTACATCAGTATGAGGTCACCTCTTAGTCGACGACAGCGAAAGTCGAAAAGATTGAGACTCCTCAAACGTTCTTCATATGGTTTAGCAGCTAGTCCGGGTACAAGCTTTGTGGTTCGGTGGTAAATACGCTGCAGAAAATTGATGTCTTTCTGAATCCAGGGTGACCAATCCTGAACAGCGTACTCCATCGCTGGTCTCAGATAGGTGTTAATGATACAGGGCACCGACTGATTGGAGAATCTGCCAAAAATTCGTCTCAATAACGCCAATACTTGTGACGCCTTTTTGTAAGCCGCTTTGCACTGCAGTGAAGTCTTCAGACTTGAACTGGTCCAAACACCCAAAACTTTCTCTTCAGTTGTCCAGACGAGTTGGTGCGACCTAAGAGTGTAGTCTTCCCAATGTTTAACACCTTGCACTTTTGGAAGTTGAATGGTAGTTTGTTTCTCAGAGACCAATCGTGCAATGTGTTCAGATCCTTCTGCAAAGTTTCACGGTCATCATTTGTACGTATGCTTCTCCAAAGCTTTATATCGTCTGCAAATAACATAACCTTGCATTTAACACGCTCGGGAATGTCGTTTGCGTAGATCAAAAACAAAATCGGTCCGAGGACCGAACTCTGGGGCACTCCGCTCGTAATTTTAAATGATTTCGATAAGGCGCCGTCAACTCTGACTTGGACACTCCTTTCGCGTAAATAGTTTTCTATCCAAGCAAGACGTTTTCCTGTTATCCCGTGCACTTCAAGTTTCTGGATTAAAATACTATGATTGACGCGGTCGAAAGCCTTTGACATGTCGAAAAAGCATGCGTGGGTTGTTGTATGTGATGAAAATGCATGCAACGAATTATTTTTTCGTTCAAGCCGATTGGTGGAACCCGTTCCACATGTGTATGGGTTCATGTGATTGAACACCCTTACTAAATATAGGCATACATGTGAAATTTTGCATGAATTATATTTCTGCTGCGTAATACGGTACAAATTGGATCGCAGATCAGACTGGTCATTCAAATTATTGAATGTTTCCAACAAAAAAATCAAACAATGTATATTGAGTGGTTCACATATTATGCAAATCTTATGGTAATGATGCAACTGGTTCGATTTCGCAAATGCGTATTTCGAGTTGCTTACTTATGATGTCGGTCATTGGCCCGAATTTTCTCATCCGTAAATAGTACTTTGAGCGTGATCGTGCATTCTCTGCTTGGACGGTGTATTCAGTTTAGCAGCAAATCTTCTCTCAAAAGCGGTTGTTTCGATTAAATAGTATACAGTTTAGTCATTGTCAACTAAAACGCGTGTCAAAATTAAATGATCTTTAATTGGCGTCTAATTTACAAATATACAGTACAAACGTACCATCATTAAGAAAACAGTGCAATTAGAAATAAAAATGATATCAATGATAAGATTTATACACTAATCTGATTGAGAACAATCACGACGTTTTTATCACGAGAGAACCTTGATTATAAATTCATATTTAAATTATTCATTACATTTGACCAAAAATTCCCACGTGTGCGTGCATAGTTAGAGCAATTCTATACAATACATACACTGCGTGCTCATAGATGATTGATAATTAATCGTTCAAAACCTTGGTCAACATCAACACCAGTTTCCGAAATATCATGTTTTATTGATTCTATGTCTGTTTGATATTGATCGGATCCAATCTTGATTTCTTTATAATGTGTATTTTGGCGTCTTGTTGTAAAATACCTAAAATGAAATCCTTCCGTATAATCATGTTTATTCATCGTAATAGAGTTGACCGTGGTGGAAAAGCTGTTAAAACGCACGCCATTCGTTTGAGAGTTTTATGGTTAAAATTACACAGCGATGCTACATTTGATAAAATATACTCCATCGGGTTATAAAATACTGAAAGATGGGCGCCAATAATAGTCAAATATAGAACTTCCTATCATTTAACAAAATCAAATCTTTTGTATAATCCGTTGCTAATAACCACGAAATGATATATCGGAATTCAACGGCTCAGTAATTAAAGTTGAAATGAATTGCTGTCCATGAACGTGAATATATGTGTATTTACAATATGGTGTGAAGAATTTAAAACATAGACTTATAGAATTTAAAGAGAATATACAATTTCAAACGCAGTTGAACCATTTTAGAAACAATCTCAAATTTGTAGATCAATCGCATGTTCAATACAAATGAAATTTAGGATAGAATTTTATTGATAGAAATTCACTTAAGCTCCTCCGCATGTCAGCATTCAATCGTTCTTCCAGAATCAAAGAGCTTGTAACATCAGTGGAGCGGTTTATGTTTACTTTTTGCGAGAGCGTTCATTCTCATACCCCGCTACAACCAAACATTTGGTAGAAGTATGCTTAATCCGGTTAGTTCATCAAACATGGGTAAAATCTCGAGAAACAATGACTAGAGAAACACAGTTTAGCACTCTTTTCAAAGGTTTACATTACGCTTTCATCAACATGAATACATTAGATTCAACATTCAACATTTGATGGTTTCTTTGTAGTTCATTCAAATTCATACGGATCTCACCTTGTGCATCTTATATAATTCCTTAAAATCCGGCTTAATTTATCCTTCGGTTTGGAAGCAGTCTCATTGTTGAACGAATAAATGCTCGCTAATTTAAAGGCCAAAATTAGATAATGGAATAGCATTCATCCTCCAACTGCTGATTCACAGATGGTGTATTCGAAATATGCTTGAAATAATAAGATCTTCTCCATGGGGCGAAATTAATTGTCGGGGCCTATGCATCAAGAGTGCGGCTTACCTAATGATCTACCTGATACTTATGAATACAGTATCTATCTGTTCGAAAAAACATTTTTGTTCCATCCGCATTGCGCATTTAGTATAGGCTGCACTGTCCCAGTAGAGCGATCATACAGTGTAAATCAGCTTTGGAGTACATTTTTGAATGCTTATTCTGTCCATTTTTGGATGGGTCCTAGTGTTGTTTTCTGAAAACTGCGTTCTAGCGACGACTTTGTCTATCGAACCACCTTGTCTTGGCACACAGAACAACGCTCGTATTCCGAATCTTATCTTTTATAGTGTGATGGCGGGGTCTTGATCAACCTTCAACCCTTGACCTTGTCTTAACGCCTGAGGCAACCGCGGTAGAAGATATACAATACCTGGCACCACTGGGAAAGAGTGATCATGTTGTGCTTTTGTTTGATTATGTATGTAGTGCGGAACGATCGAGCGAACAGACGAAAGTCATAAAAAATACAATTTGAATCATTAAATATCAGTCTCCGGGATGCACACACTCACGAGTTTGATTCAATAGATTATGGCTCATATTACAATTCGTTTCTAAATTATCTGAATTCGAAGATTTACGAAAACTCGATTTTTGTACCACACAAATGCAGCTACAACAACCAGTTTGTTATTCGGAGTAGAGCTGAAAAATGGTTAGCTGCTATGTGAGAGTCTTGGGTAACTCATAGGAAGTTCGATACGGAAGCAACTTGGAAGCGATTCTGTAAGATACGGAATCATGTCACGACTCTTGTAAGAGAAGATCGCATGCAATTCCAATGGAACTTGCTTAAGAGAATGAAAAAGAATCCTAAGCTTCACTACAAGATAGTCGATGAACGATCAAAGATCAAACCAGCTGTATTCTCTGTACTAACACCTAATGGATTGACCCACTCTGCCCAAGATACCGCCGATGCTTTAGCAACGCTAAGTACGTTTGTCTTCAATCCCAAGCGTTGTATCCTATATCAAGTTTCACCAAATTCGCCACATTTCGAATTACTAAGTGAAATGACTATCAACGAATACATGGTGGGGCGGGAACTTTGTCAACTAAACTTAAAAAAAGTCCTCAGGCGCAGACAAATTTACCCCCGCCATACTTCGCAGGTGTTGCGTTGCTTTGACTGCTCCTCTCACTCGCATATTCAATCTCAGCTTAAATGAAGGAAAAATACCACCGCAATGGAAAACAGGGATGATAACTCCTATTTATAAAGGCGGTAGCCGTTCAGACACAGCAAACTATAGACCGGTAACGTTACTTCCGGTGATCTCCAAATTAATGGAACGCATTGTGACTGCGCACATAAGAGAACATTTTGAAAACCAAAATATTTTGACCGCAGCACAACGCGGTTTTCGAAGAGGTCGTTGCTGTTTATCTAACCTTCTTACAACGTTCGAGGATTGGACCAAGGCACTAGACGAAGGTGAGGCTGTACATGCTTGCTACATCGATATTTCCAAAGCTTTCGATAGCGTCAACCATGACATCTTAATTAAAAAGCTCGAATCCTATGGAATAACGGGAATATTGCTGAATTGGATAAGGGACTATCTTACTGATAGACACGTCCAAGTTCGCGTTGGCAGCACCTTATCTAGAAAACTAGACTTCACGAGTGGAGTTCCGCAAGGCTCGGTGCTTGGACCTCTTCTATTCTTGGTGTATATCAACGATATAGTAGAGGATATTGGATGCAACTTGATACTATTTGCCGATGATTAAATATGGAAACGTTTCAGGTCTGTTAATGACTGTAATGGCATACATTACCAAACGGGATCTAAGCATCTTATTTCGTTGGTCCCAGTTAAATGAGTTACCATTTAACCCTGCGAAATGTAAAATGCTGCAGCTTGGGAAATCTCTGCACCACCCGTATCAGCTTGGCACGCAAGATCTCGTCTGGACCACAGCAGAAAAAGATCTGGGTATCTGGGTTTCGTTTAACCTTAAGCCTGGACAGCATTGCCGGATGGTGTACAATAAAGCTTGCCGTATCTTGAGTCTTCTCAAAAGAATATTCCGGTTTTTTACGCCCGAAACCCTACCCCGGGTAATTACCACGTAATAGACGTTCCTGCTATGGGAATAATTCCATCCAAGCCTGGGCACCAATGGCGGAGGAAGGATACGACTACTCGACAGAATTTTATCATCGTCTACCAAGTTGGTCTACGGTACAGAAATTTGCCTTTCAATCACAAGCGAATGTTAAAAACTGGAACCTACACGATTTTACCCAACGACAGATACGTAGTGACCTCCTGTTGACATTCAAATCCTGCATTCTGAAAACCATCCCCTTAAACACTTGCTAAATCCCAATGGCCTTACTCGAACACGAACACATTCAAAGGCTTTAAGCATTCCGCATTCTCGATTGGATATTCGTCGTAATTTTTTCTCGGTAAGATTTTGTTTCACTTGGAACTATTTGCCTGAAGAAATCACACGATCAGAATCTGTTGAGGTTTTCGCTGCCAACTCGATGAGTTTATGAACCCCCCGGGGTATGTGACTGTCCCTATTATTTTTAGATACTATATATTTTTTATGCTATTCCTATACCGTGTCATCCTATGGTTATTGTTAAGCTTACTGCTTTTTCAACTATACAATTTTCTGAGTACTGAGTTTTGAGTTCTGAGCGTAGGCAAATTTGACTTGAGGATTGAAGCGGAACGCTGGGGATGACATGGTTAATATTGTGCTTGATGTGTGTGAAAACAACGTTATACACGTTATAACAGGAAGCGCGATTTGGCATATCTTGATGTGATGTTGTAGCAGACCAGTGTCTTTACATATTTATTATTGTACACTTCAATTGACTCCATCTTTCGCTAACATGTGATTCAAAAGTCTGTCTGCATCACGTGTATATTGATTGACCTTCCTCGCCCGGTCAGTTCAAAAAATCACATGTCGCGACAGACATAAAGAAGTGGATAATAAGAGCAACGAACAACAAGAAGATATCGGAGACAAGAACATCAACAGGCAGCAAACAACAGTACTGCCTTTTTCTCTATTCCATTTCTCCTTTTTCTTCGAACTTGATTGTACTGCATAACGTCGTCGCTCCAGAAAAGATAACATTTGGAATACGAGCGTTGTTCTGTGATCCAAGACGAGGGGGCTCAAAAGACAAAGCCGGCGCTAGAACGAAGTCGTTAGATAACACCACTACGGTCTAACCAAAATGTAAACCTAGCTCTTTACAATAGGCATAGTCACTACGACCGGTAAAGAAACGAAGGGAAATATATAATTAGTATTATATCACGAGTGTCTCATATAGTTGGTTCACGAATGACATGCGTTTGCATATGGACGATAATGTACGAATTTATGAACCAAAATCATGTCAAGGCGTATCCGCATTCGGAAATAGTTTCACCATTTTGCCATGATAAGTTCTGCAATGAGAATAAAATATATCACAGCTACCTGCTTGGTTTGTCAACAGAATGTATCACGAATATAATGCATAGTTGCTGACGTACCTTCGCTGATTACAAATGATTATTTCATGCAATCTTATGGGAAAGACCGGGAACCTTATTGATAATTTTCACGCTGTTCAAACCAGCTGCAGTCAGTTAACCACATATTGAAACAACTACAATAAACAGGCAACTCTTAATAAATACAAGTACCGTATTTCGAGATTGGTCATAGCTATGTGACTGTATAATAAGTCCGAGGACAACGTTTTCACCAATAACGTACATGATACGACCAGATTTCATTTGTCTCATGGTAAACTTGTCTCCTTGTTGCAAATTTTTAATCACTTTTGTCCCACCAACACTTCCCGCCTGCGACAAACTTCGCAACATATTGACATCATCCTTGGCGGCGGCTTCTTCCAGATCCCATGCATCTTCGATCAAATCCAGCACACTCACTCCATCGGGACTATCCACGCGAGGAAGACGCTGGATAACTCCCCGTCTGGGAGCCTCTTCCAGAGACAATACCAAATCATCGTCTGATGTATCACGGTCTACAATTACTAAACCACCGGGACATTCGTGCAGCGTGGTCCAGGAAATTCCATCCAAAAGAATTTCATCCGACTGCGACACATCCGCGTACATTTCGGGGGGGAATTTATTCGCCGGGCGAATGAGCACTTCCGCGTATTTATCGACCGTGTGTTTTCCGTCCGAAACGCTGACACCGATACGATCTGTGACCAGTGGTTTCGTGATAGTGCCCGACAGCGCCAACTCATTTTGCACGTAAACCAGATTCATCATCCCAAAGTACGATTCCGTGATCGGCGGACTGTCCTTTAAGATGACCGATTTCTCACCATGTTGCCAGAACACGGTCAAGTTGCCAAATCTTGGCAGGGTAGTAAATTTAATTTGCAACAAGTCTCTGGGCACATCACGATCACTGACTGAGAAAAGGTAAGGCGTCATCACACGACGTGAACCCGCTGGTACCGAGAAGTACTTCAAGAGACGCACATCTGGAAGCTCATCGTTGATTGGTTGAATGGAAACTTTGACCTCCACAGTTTGTGCGGATTGGAAGTCACCATCGTAAGCTCGGATTGTGAACAAGTCGTTTACAGATTCCTGACCGTCGGCATGTAGTGAATTGCAATAAAACACACGACCATCTCGAAGCATTTGCATGGTGAATGTGAGGGTTTTCGCCAATTCCGGGACTTCAGTCGACGTGTTCGTGATGTCACGCGGCTCGTCCAATATACCGATGTGACCCCAACGCGGAGGGTGTACAATTTGTAATTGTAACTCATTGTCCGACGTATCTGCGTCAGCGGCGTATAAATTGTATTGCTCCAACAACGCACGACCTCCTTCTTTGACCTGTAAGAAATTTAATCATTGTATCATGTGAGTTATTCATAGACTTATTCAAAGATAATAGGCAGGTAAAAATTTGCTTCACAACGGATTAAATGATAAAAAATTATCATAAAATCTATTAGCCACCCATTTAGTGGTTGTGGGACTAATGGTCAGATCGTCACGTAGATTTTAGAGTAAATGAAGTGTTATCGAATAAGAGTAACATCACCAGCGTAGTCCCACTAGGATCTAGGTTACGTCTGCTTCTTTTTACCTTATACATGAAGGATTTGACTTCACTCAAAACATCCTAAATGGTTCTGTTCACGGACGATATGGAAATTTGGACGCGAATCAGTTCTGCTAAGGGACTTGAAAAATGGATTGCATTATCTACCGTTTGAACCGCATCTGACTAAACTCGGATTGTGCACTCTCGAGCGCAGGTGCATTCGAGCTGACTGAATCCTGACATACCGAATAATCCATAGGGCTTCTTACGCACTCAGACGCCTCTTTAAAATTGGTTCCAATCTCCCGACCAGCAGTCACAATTGGACTTTTTATATACCACATTCCACACACCATTTCGAATGAAGAGCTCCTGAGAAAAACTGGTCTGGAGGTGGTATCTACCGTAGTCAAAAGACGACGGTGGAGATGGTTCGGCCATGTCTGCAGCATGGATCCCAGTTCGCATACGAAGGTAGCCATTCACTGGCGTCCGCAAGGTAAACGAAAAAGGGGACCGCCCAAGGAAACTTGGCGCAGAACGTTGGAACGCGAACTACATGCACAAGGATTCACGATGCAGACGGCAACGGAAGCAGCGGCAGACCGGAACCACTGGCGTGAAGTTGTCTTCGCCTCAAGTGCCACCCGGCACGGAGAGGACTGCGTGGGTGAGTGAGTAACCTTAACGCAGTCCGTGTATGCTTTCTATGATACCGCCAGATATGTTTTCCTCGTCAAATAAAATGATCTTCAAACAAACGTTACAATCTTTATTGTTGAACAATACTGTGTTGTCCCCGGTTTACTGAAATCCCTTAGTGCTTCCATTTCACACACACCCCTGGGAAAACAAATTTTCCCAAATGTATATTTCCGGTCAAAATTTCCTCTTCTCCATGTCACAATTGCAATTACTTTTGTTTCTTTTGTTCCTTTGTTTAACTTTTATGCGTATATCCAATGGCATTTTACAGCTATTTGCTTGTATCGCCATAAGTCTTGAATCTTGAAACGTGTCAGCTAGGGTGGCTGTGAATGATATGACAATGAAATACACGGAAAAACGTGATGTTTCACCTTGGTAAGGATGTTTCTTAGACGTATCAATTGGAAACTAGAAGCTGTGTGGAAAGTACCTTCGGATATGGATAAGTGAAAAACTGAAGACTGTATTTTACCGCCAGCGTATTGTCCAGTATCTTTCAAAGTATGTTTATAAGATTGCACTGGCAACGTTACTAAGGATGATAAACGGCTACCTTTGCTGAACGAGGGAGTCTGCGGTAGAGGTCTAGGCTTCTTTGCTGCGAAAAGATGTTGCTCTCTTTGATAACATCTATCACAGAACAACAAAGTTCGTGATGGGTCTTCGCAGTGTTCTGTACATCAAACGATTGTAACGTCTTGGTCTATGTGACTTTACCCAGAGGAGGATACCGCGTGATATTATTCTGATCTATACAATTGTGTCTACTGAAGGACATCCACTAAGACACCTGCTTGATGTGTGTGATGAGAAAGTGACACGCGAAGACACCATATCCTTTTGAAGTCCCAAGCTCCCGAATTCATTGTCGGCGCCGTTTTTTCTTTGGAATTCCCTACTTCACCATGTGGTGGACTCACCTTGCCTGGATGTATTTAAAGCGAAATTGGACTTATATATGTAAAAGAACATCGTTCGTGAACCCTACATTTGATATATTCTACTCCTTTTATACTCTTATATTTTTCACATTTTCATTCAGAACGTAATCCTGTCGGGTTGTAGAGTGTTAACTTTTTAACCACAAATACATGGATCCTTGAAGATATTATTAAGCATTGTTATCAAACGCGATAACATCCTCATCCACGTGGGCATCTAGTGATGTTTTAAAAATGCGAACGGAATCAGATTTTACCACGTGTGTAGGTGAGTTGATGCACAATTGTACAGAGTGGAGAGAAAAGGCAAATTCGAAGCAGCTCTACTTGCTATGCTGTTGATATAGTTTAGACGGATGACAACCAAGTCCAGCTTCTGGCCTGTCCGAGTGGCTCCTCGACCCCGGCGGAACTGCTTCTACCAACAGGAGAAGGGGCGAGGGCGAGTGACTGGCCCCTGAAAACCAGTTTTCTTCAGGCAGATGGAGCTCGTTAGCCTGGGATGGCATTTCATCTAAGGGAAGGAAAACCCTGATTTTAAACCTTCGCTGCCTTGTGGAATACCCGATCGCGGGAAAGGCTTCCGGAGAAGACCCTAAGAAAAACTCTGGAGCAGAGTCTCGTAGACGGTTAGTTAGTGCACAGAACCTCTTTCTGTCAACTCCATGCTGCTTTGCAGGTCGCACTTGGCTGGGCAAAGGCTAGAGAAGTTGACTCGAACAAACGCCGAGTGGTGCTGGGGACGCCGCTTTGTACCTAAAATCCCAAAACTCTTCATTGAAGCCGACTCATCATCCAGGAGGAGATAGTCGCACAAAATTAAAAGTAAAGTAAGACAGATGTGTGTTATGGGACAAATGCAACAACTATCTGCATGGATCGGTTGTTTGAGTAATAACGTTCAAATGGAAATTAGTGCTCCTCGTTGTGGTCTCTATTGAGCTGAATACAGTTTCACAATTCTGAGAATAATGGTGTCAGTCAGTTTGCTTCACAGTCTCACAGCCAGAGAGCATTCAATTCGCCTATTAAGGCCATGAAGGCGAACAAGTAAATGCCCATGAAATTTTTCACCAAATATAGCACACATATTGTTCGAATGGTGTTCGCCGAGCTTGTGTAGTTTTTGTAGGACGTTTCGTCATCAGGCTAGATGACATCATCACACACACATATCACACATATCATCGAAAAGATGCAAAAACGCCAATCTGAGCACAATGAAAATAGTGTTTCAAAACAAAAGACGTGCTGACCTGAATCGCGCCTTCGGTGCTAATAATCGGCACTTGACTGTTATTGGGCAAAATGGTGAAATTCAAGCTAAACGTCCTCCCTGCATCAAAGTCCCAAATGCGAGCGAAATCGAACACAATTTCCGGACCGATTTCACTTGGCCCATGTCGATAGGCCATCCTTCCATGTTGAACATCCTCCTGGGAAAATTGGGATACGGCCTCATTTCGGTCACGTAAGATGAGCTGGCCTTTCGTTGGCAAGACAACGAGAAAGAATTGTGGCGAAGTTTTATCCGGATCATCACGGGTTTCCGTTTCGAGAGGAAACATGGATAACTCGAGCGTCACGGTGGTATTTTCACTGACGAAAATCGAATTGTTAGCCAAATGGTTTGGTTTCTTCTCCGTCGCCAGGATACGAGGACGTATGGTGATCGGGATGCGGAGAGGTGGCGAAGATTGTTTCCCGTCGCTAATCGATAGGATGAAGTCGTCGGTCTTGACATTCATGCCGGATTGTCGGTAACTACAATAGGAATAGATGACCAATATTGGTAAATGAGCTATAGCAGATAATGTACAACCTTGAGTACCCCACGGAAACTCATAACAACTTTATTGGATGTCTAACTGACTATTCAATGATCGCTGTGGCAAGCAGTAAGGGCGTTAGACATTTAAACTGCATGTCCGAGTACAAGTCCCGCTGCCGTGGCACATTTCGGAACATTAGCTTAACATATTCTCCCACTGTGTGAACTGTGTATAGACAACAGTGGAGAACTCCACTGCGAGATCAAACTGAGGAGGAGATTGCGACGAGTGTTTATCACGAGATTTTGTATGATATGCAGAACATCACCTTCCAGCTGGACGCGTCAAAACGACTGGCGACGAGAATCACGAACCCATACTAATTCGGGTTTTGAAAGGATTAGAGAAGAACGATTCAAAAGATAAAATCCTCGGGAACATGCGGAGACGGACAACATGAGCCGCTATGCTATTGCTCAAGGTCGGTAAATCTATCATGGTGTGGGCTAGAACTAAGTTGGTGGTTATGTGATCGACCAACAAATCTCCGCAAAATGACATCCGGTAAATAAATGTCGAGGAGACAGTTGTGGTAACAAGATTATCCCATAAAAACGGGCTGTGTTCTATTCTTTGGTTTGTGTAGACTAAACGCTTCGACCAAATTGTGTTCTATTGTGTTGCGGGATTCGTGAGTAAAATTAATTAACGTTTGAAGTATTGACCTCATGAATGAAACGGGACCTTTTTAATGGACGCTGGATGGTGGCGTGGTTATTGTTAGATCGAGTGTCCTCGACTACTGTGCTTATGCCTTGCGGAATCACTTTGAGATTAATAATTTAATCTCCGAGGCACAGCATGGATTCAGGAAAAAACGATCCTGCCTGACAAACTTGCTGTTAGCAAAAGAATCTTGGTCTGAGCTACTGGATGCCGGCAACTCCGTGGACGTAATTTATATCGTTTTCTCAAAAGCCTTCGATCGTATCAATCACGAAATACTTTCGTCGAAACTACTCACCTACGGAGTACAGGGTAAACTCCATGCATGGATTAAAGAATGGTTGATATCTCGTGAGATTTCCGTGAGAGTCAAAAACAAAATATCCGAGTCGATTAAAGTTGCCCGTGGTGTCCCACAAGGATCAGTCATCGGACTGCTTTTGTTTCTAATATATATAAACGACTTGCCTACTGTATTACAGTCGTCCGTGCTTATTTTCGCTGATGATGCAAAGCTTTGGCGCAAGATAGACTCCACAGACGACACGCAGAACCTGCAACGGGATCTCGATATGATTCACACTTGGTCCATAGACAACAAAATGCCCCTGAATGCTTCGAAATGCAGCCTATTGTCTCTCAACAGCAAGTCGAGCAAAGAATATTATTTTGGTCGCACTGTTATTAAACCCGCCTCCTCCGAAAAAGATTTAGGTGTGATTATCCAATCAGACTTAGGAAACTCAATGCAATGTCGACTGGCTGCCTGCAAAGCTGAAAGCAACTTGGGTCTCCTTAGAAGAGTCCTAGGTTCGTTTGACCCCAATATTGTTTGCAAATTGATTTCAACGTACATCAGTCCTCATGTTGAATATGCTATACCGGCATGGGTTGAAAAAAGATATTCTGCCATTGGAAACTCCACAGCGCAGAGCGACAAAACTCGTCATGGGACTATCTAATTATCCATACGAAATGAGACTTAGAATATTAAATTTGCATTCGGCTCAATACAGACGGAAACGAGGAGCACTAATATTCATTTGACAGTGCTTAATCAAGCAAATCACCCTTGTATTCATTTGTTTCATCTTTCCCATTACACACATCTGCGAGGTCACCAATCGAAACTTTACCAACAGCATAGCAGGTTGAACTGTCGCAAATATGCATTTTCCGTTCGCAATGTGCAATTGTGGAACAGTTTACCTACTCATGTGGTACAATCTGGAACCATTAACGTTTTCAAGAAATCACTAGATATCCACATGGACAAGTATGTTTTTCACGTTTGACAATCATCTCTAACAAAATTTTGATATTTTTTACCATCCGACCCAATGTACATTTTTGCGGGTCTTGTAATGCATAGCTTTTTATCTGCATATCATCTATGAATAAATCTATGAATAAATCATAATTAACGTTATGAACACTGTGGCTTCCATTTACCTTAAAGAACTCTTAACTCATTTTACACTTCTGCTGTTAGAAAACAAAGAACCTGTCGTAAACGAAAAGATAGTTTGCAATGAATCGGTTATGGCAAGTTTTTGGTAACGTTTCGCTTCTGAACACAAGGTTCGTCAGACTAAGGGTGTCGGTACGAACAGTGTTCAAGTTTAAATGGCATTTTCTTGACTAATCCCGAGTTCTCTAAGATAGACAGGCGAGATCAATATCACACCCCAAATGCTGTGTTAATCCCTAAATTTTTAATTTTGTGTGCAGGTGCGAACAGCGTTTGCTGACCCGCTGCTTACGTAATCCATGTGCACATTAGGTGTTATGCACGTTAATCCTTATTCGCTGCAGAACTGAACGCCAGATTGTTGAGATTTCTGCCCCATCCACCTTGTTAACGGTATTCGCCCCAGCCTTTGTTATTTCAACTGCCTCGGTATGAAGTCTTTCCTTATAAGATTTCTCACCCCGTCTTATCATTTCTACGTTATTAAGATCTACACTGTGTCCAGTGTCTAGCACGTGTGGATTAGCACAGCCTTTAGGGTGTGTGATCAATTGTCTTGATCTCACCTGTATATCGTAGATAACTCAGAATTTGGTCACTGTTCGTACCGACACTCCTGGTCTATCGAAGCTCATGTGTTCAAAAGCGAAATGTTACCGAAAACTTACTATAAACGATTCATTGCAAACTTTATTTTCATGAGTATGGACTCCCGATCGGTCTCGAATATTTTCAAATACCTTACTGCCGTAAACGAAAATTGAACGATTCCCGACAAAAAACAAAGAACCTGCAGCGAGATCAGATGATAATGTATGAGGCGTCATGAACGAGCTGCCAAACATCCTAGACGGGACATTTAGAGTTGAAGGTATATGGTGGTGTGAATTGTATTAGCAAATAGTTCTGGGCACTAGCTTCCAGGTATATAGAGAGCACCATTTTGTTGCACATCACAAAAGCAGGAGGAGTCAAAACCATCGACAACAACAGTAGCACCCGGTCTTTACAGCTTTGTGCTGAAATACTGCTGGAAAGGTACAGAAAATAATCCAAATTTTCATTAATTTGGAATTCAACCGATTTATCTCAAACTGGGCACAATGTCCAATTTTGTCCCACGATTATCCAATATGCGGAGAACCAAATGTTGAGGATGAACCCATAATCACGTGACGAAACCAATTTAATCGAACTGAATTTATTGATCGAATTACGTGAGCTGATAGCAGATCCAGTTTATGTGCAAGTGATTCTTTACTAATCATTATTATTCTTTGGGATTGGTAATATATATATATATATATATATATATATATATATATATATATATATATTAACAGAAATTTGATCAAACAGACACAACTCACCAAAGCTTGCTCTCATCAAATTGAGAAACTGCTAACTTCTGAAAGGTGGTCACAAGTTCTGAGCTGTTTGAACAAAAGTAAATGAATCCATAGCGTGGAAGACGTTCAAATTGAACGGTGAGCAGTTCTGTTGGTGTATCGACGTCAGTGAGGGAGATCATTTCTGGACCCAAATCAAGTACACCGTCTCGCTGTACTTCCAACGGGCGGAGTATCTAAACAACGGAGAAGTGGCATACAATAAACGGTCTCAATTCGATTAAGCTTTGTACATCTACTGAAATTATATTCAGAGTCCATTGGTATGCTTAGATGAGGAGTACAGATACGAACGCAATATGGGTTGTATAGACCAAGATTCTACAGAAAAATGGTCGTATAGTGAGTTGCAATTAGGAAGTCCACCATTGGGCAGACCGCGCTTGCGGTACAATATCATATCACGTTTGCAAAAATGATATGAAGCTCTTGGCATTAACCCCGCGAGTTGGGAAGAACTTGCTCTTGACCGCTTACTTTAGAGGCATTGTGTTAAGCATCGTCTGCAAGCTGGGGAGGAGCAGATACAGCTTTTGGCTGCTGAACGCAGATCACGCCGCCGGTGTGCAACTGACGCCCTACAACCGAGTTCTGACTATCGTTGTAAGCGCTGTGAAAGAGGTTGTTCCTCCTGAATCAGACTGTTTAGTCAATTGAAAAACTGTGGAACATGAAAATTCATGTAATTGTGATGTTCATCCATGGTCGACATCGACCGACGAAGGCCAACAACAGACCAAGATTAGTCTGAACTCAAGCCTTGTGACCAGGATCATGCTCTATCCGCGGGCTAAGTAAAAGCGTCTCAAAATCGCCAGCAGTTTGAGTTTAGGGGGTGATAAATGTGTTCAATTTCCCTCTGATAAGAATCAGCGGCTAATGATATTTCCAGGGGATCGGAGTTTCAACGGAATTCTGATAAACAATGCTGACAGGTTGGGTATGGCACAAATGTTTGTGCGAAATGAACTGTATTGTAGATGGCGCGCGGTAGCGTAGAAATATGCAACCGAGAGCTCTCAGGTTACTTGCAGAAGAGAACCCTTTATCACAATCTCTCAGGTATATCTAAGTAAAGGCCAAGTACCGAACACCCTTTATGTAGTGCTTGCGAGCAATAGTTTAGAGTCATGGGTAAGCTAAATAGGCACTAATATGATCTAAGTATTTAAACTGACACTTACTTATGAGTAGCGTAAATAAATAAATAATGCACCTAAAACTTATACCCACTGTTTCAAGGCTCACTATACATCCTTACGAAATATTCAATACAAGCCTAGCCACCGTGGCTTCGATATTTGGAGAATTTATTATTTCATGTTACTAAACTACATGATCTTACGCAACGATGTCTATAGATTAATTTTATGAACACTGACAATTTTCCTCTCAAGCCATTACCAATGTCGAGGATCTAACTAAGGATCACAAACATTCAAATGATGCGACCATCCCACATTTTCGATTTGATATTGACCGTACTTTTTCCTCGTTTACATTTAGTTTTTCCCGAAGTATTCATACACTCGGTATTAGTTGAGGTTTTCGCTTCAAACATCGATGAGCACATGTGACTGTCCCGATTAATTCTTGGATGATTTTATATTTTTACTCGATATATCTCGTCATCTGCTTCTCGTTGCCAAGTCGCTTGCTTTTATTACCATAAAAATCTTTTAGTTCTAAGTGTCTGAGTTCGAAAAATCGATCATTTTTATCGATTGATAACTTGATGACCATACTCAATTTTTACTCAAGTGTGGTAAATCAACTACTTCCTGACTAGTTGGCACTTATCGTTTTAGCTCATGTTTAAATAAAATTTAACGCTTCTATTTAATAGCCGCAAATTATCACCATAGAGATGCACGTATGTGCAATCTTGCTCTACGACTAACACCGCGCTAATTTGATTGGCCAGAGGTAGTGAGCTGCATGCTGAAACACGCTGGAGTCTCACTACCACTGGTATTACTATTTTTCCAATATCTTTCTATGCCTGGGCAAATTGACAGTATCCCAGCTTTCGTGCAGTCTCTGACTGTGCGTCACTTTGCCTGGATCAGTCTTGTGCTTTCATACATACAAACATACAGTACAATTGACGTTCAACACACAGCATGAATCCTTCCAACCATACACAACCAGATGACATGCAATAGTGCACCAAAAAACTCAATATCCAAACTCTCAATACAAACTTTCTGTCGATCTTTTGGACATGAGATTTTTTCACGTAGACCGACAGTTTTTCGTAACAGAAATGTCGCTGTTTATATAGTTTATAATAAGGATTTTAACGTAAGAAAGTTTGTTTAAAATGATTGAGATTGTGGATAATTTACAGTTTGTTTATTCGGGTTGGGATAAAAATTATTCACTCAGAAATTACAGGGAGATTTCGGATAATCATCAGTGAAGAATGGAGAATAAGAAGAGATGGCACTGTTATTCATTTAGACTGAAATTAATAAACTAACCCATTCTTGCAGATATTTGTTACAACTCTATCATAAAACACAACTGCTCGGCTCGTGCAATATTGATATCGATGCACAACTGTAATAGGCCCTCGAACTCACAGACTGGATGTTGACCTCCGAAGTAAGCTCGATAAGTCGAGATCACTAAGCTTTAAGCTCGAAGCTCACATACGTAATTACCGCAATCAGGTAGAACATCTAAATTAAATAAGTTTTCATCAAATTTCGTGAATGATATATTTTAGCAAACGAATCCCACACAAAAACTGTGTTTTCGTGACCACGTGCATTTTTAAAATAAAATTCAAGGTCATATTTCATATATTGCGCCAAATAAGTCAAACTCGATATTCGGAATCTACTCACTTTTATTTCTGGTGCTTTATTATCTTCGGCAACAATTAATATTCGCAAGATTCGCTTGTCCACACGAATTCCATCAGATCCGATAACGGAATATTCGACCACAACATTTTTATCCTATCAAGGTCAGTAAAAATGGGCGCGCATTTGAAAATATAGATTCTGAATGTGAATGATAAAATTAGCAGGTTATCGTGAATGTTAATTATTTTACCATTAGAGCAGTCATATCAGTAAAAACTGTGTTTGCTTAAGGTAAATATTTCAAGTAAAATAGAAAGCTGGTCAGGTTACCCTCGAAACTGAAATATCACATTGCCATCTGAAAACCAAGCCACATCACTGTTTTATACGAATTTCTATCCGTACTTAATGCAAATCAGATATGGCCTGTCACAGAATGGCGCCAGTAGACCCAGTCGTTTTTAAACGGTATGTCAGGCAGTACATCGTTAATTGTGTACAGTAAAGGGAACTGCATTTTGTTTTAAAGGTCAGTCTCGCTTTACTCGCTTTTCAAAGTCCGTCAACAGGGTTAGGGTTGATGGTAAACGGTGTAATAGTACAGCGATTTAAACAGTGAAATTAGTTCGACGAACCTGGGATAGAACCTTTGAATGGAATTTGTGAAGCTTACAAACCTTTAGCAAAATAGTGTACTTGATTATGTCATGCTGTTTGAAAACGTTGTCAAACATGAGTGATCTGGTAGTTCATGGGAAGTTGTATCACTCAAATAAATCAAACAGTATATAAGGATGGTAAATTAGAACGTTTGGGTCATGTCTGTATTATAACAATCGGATGCATTCCGAAAGATTTACTCTATATGGAGCTGAAGTCAAATTTCTATTGTCCTGTAGACGTTTAAAAAGAGATTCTGAAACTCTAAACATTGATTCCAAGAGTTGGGAATGACTTGCTCTCTGCGGTTACCGTGAAGACAGTGTGTTACGCAGACAAACGGAAAATGCGCAGTCATTCGAAACAAACTGGTGATCGGACTATACAACAGGCCATACGAGGCGAGGATTGCAACTCTAAACCTGTTTGTCTTTTCGTACCGACGTCTCAGGGGTGACATGATCCTGCTGTTCAACATTCTGCATACAGTGAATCACTCACTTGAACACCTGTTTCATCGGCAAGAAGCACGTGGTAGCATATCTCAGGGCTACAAGTTAATTATTCCACACTCCAGATCAAATTGTGGAAGGTGTTTCTTTGCTCTCCGAGTTTGTTTTATATGGAACTCTCTGGCCCTACATATTATTTGTGCATCAAGCCTGAACATGTTCAAGGCTGAACTTGACAAGTATATGTTGACCAAATCCAACCTCGCACCTGAATACACGTGCTGACTTTCCATATTGATAAAACATTTGTGTTGTTTATATGCATTCCCTATATTTTTAATCTCTGGTTACTCTAAATTACTTGCTTTTTGGACCAATAATACTTTGAATTACTTTGAATTTAAATTACGTGCAAAAGAACATCATTCGTGAGTCTTACATTTAATATTCGCTATTCCTTTTAAACTATTATATTTTTCACATTTAAATTCATTCCGTAATCCTGTGGTGTGGTAAAGTGTTAACGTTTTAGCCATAAACCCTTGATTCAAATCACTGCTCTCTGCTGCTGAACATCGAGTATGACGACGCCATAGAAACATCGCCTTTTAATTGAGTACTAAACATAGGTGAGAACGCTACAGGATAGATTGTCGCTCCTGGTTCGGACTGTACTATCAATTGTGACGTTGCGAAGGAGGCCAACAAGTACCACATCCCCACACCCTCAACCCAATACATTTTTCAATTTTAGGTGCTTCTGCTCTTGACCCCATATCACTTCGTACTTCTATTTCTATTCCCCCCTCATATCTGTCTACGCCTGGGCAACCTGGCAGTATCTTAGCCCACGTGCAGTCTCTAACTGTGCGGCAATTTGCCTAGATCAGGCTTGTGCTTTCATACCATACCATACTACCCTTCCAATGTGAAACTTTGTTTGCGATCAATGCTAGTTTGAATTCCGCTTTTCAACACAACATGTTCTTCCACAGAACGACTCACATGTACTCCAATATCCCGATTGGGCGGAATAAAGACAATATCCCCCATGTTGATTTGCTGTTGCGTGAACTGCATGACGCAAGGTGCCTCCGCTTCTTTCAAACTTGTCGACAACGCGGAATGCAAGTTCATGTCACCAACATGAGTGCTCTCAGTGACGGATTTCAGACTGATCAAGCGGCCAGCTTCGTGTGTCCGATTGTTTGAGAAAACCCCCGAGAAATTCGCGGCGGAAAACCTGGGTGGCTGCGTGATTTGATAGACGACGTGTTCCGGGCCAATCAACACGTTCGACCAACTCAGGTCTACATCGTGTTCGATTCCTTGTTCACGAAGTTGGAGTTCGTAACTCAAATGCGCCGATGTGAGAACCACTTGCGCGGCGGTCTCTCGAACTCGGAGATAGACGTTTGATGTGGTCCCAGAGAGTAGGACAAAATTAGCAGGTGGCTGGAATACAAAGGTACATAATTATTCAAAGCGGATGTTGGATTGAATTCTGGATGGATATTCTCAGTGGGCTATAGGTTTAAATCGTCACAGCTATGGGAAGTAAACAAGAGTTAAATCGAATCGGGATTAAAATAAAAGACGGGACGCTTGACGAAACAGTGGGCATTTTCGATGAACAAAAAACATCTGGTGACGCATATTATTGAAAATGAGAGATTAAGACGAAACGAACTCTCCAGTTAGTTCGTTACCTTTTCCGTTATTTCGGGGCTTCATTAAAACCAAACTTAGAATTTCTTTTGATTAGGGGAAACAGTCAATAACCGGTTCTGATGTGTAAGTGAAGGGGATGTGAGCAAAACAGGAATCAATTTGTGATTCTGTATTTAAACATAGTGGTTGATCGTCAGAACTTTGTACATCAGTGGCATTCAAGTATAACTTTCTTCACTACTTTGCCACTGTTTCAAGGTTCACTGAACCTGATTTTAATGTCTCCACCTGATGACGGCACACGAAGCGAATATTCGCTTCGCTTCGCCATTGTGAAGTGCACTTCGTATATTCGCTTTGATACTATTCGCCATTGCGAAGGGCAGTTAGGGCACTTCGAAAATTTACTTCGAACTTCGCTTCGCTCCAAAAAAGTGACATTCGTTATTGTCTGGTCTCTACCTGCTTAGTGTCCGCAGCACGTAACCGGTCTTGAAGTGTGTGTGTGTGTGTGATGGAAATGCATTCGAATGAGCATTTATATTGTTAAGGATTATTATCAAACAGATAAGCATGCTTGCCCATATAGACAACTAGTGATTTTTAAACGCCTCAACAATAGCTGATAGTAATACCTGAGTAGGTAAACTATTCCACAATTGCACACTGCGAAAAGAAAACGCGTGTTAGTCACCGTTTAACTCGCAATGATGATTATATGAGTTAAACGGATGACCGCACGGGTTGTGAGTCATGAGAGAGGTATCATGAATGTCTGCAGCCCATGATGAATAAACTTCATCTTCTCTACTATCCCAACGAACAATTTAGAGGCAAGCCAAATATCATCTGGATACGTTCGTTCCATTTACATTTTTGGTGGTATTCTCATCACAACTGGCTTCTCACTGAAGCTCATTGTGCATTAACGTTGAGTGCTAATCACAAGTTCTCGAACAATAAGCAGAACATGGCCCTCAGGCAAAAAACAACAGCATGAAGTGCCGAAAATACCGACGAAGGCCATTGCTAACTCGTAATATTTCGGTTTTCAGGTGGATCGCATTATAACATCCTTTAGGAAAGTATAACAAGATGGACAACGTCAGCCACTATCAAACGATATGCAATTCGTCAATATCGGTCCGACGCGCCCTGCGTTGCGAGGGCTTGAATTGTACCGATTGGCACGAAATCGTTTGACAAATCAGATCGAAGTGACAACCGGAATAGACCAACTTCAGTAATCGCAAATGCGGAGGGATTTCATCAGACTCTTGTGTGTTTTCACGCTCTCGTTCTGAAGGAAGCTTTGTCCCAAGAGCAAAATATTATCAGGCAATTGTCACAACTAATTGTAATTGCACACCGATGACATCCCCTTCAACTCAGTGAGAACAGTAGACGGAATACATGATTACTCACTTAGCTACTAGATACTATATTATACCGGTTGGCGCATCTCATGAAGACACAAGTCTTGCCAGCTTTGAACGACAAGTCGAATGTGTGTGTATGAGGCTCATTGGCAACTTCACTAAACGTGCGATTAACTGGAAACTATTGGTGTTCGTGTGGCCTGTGCTGGAGTCAAGGATGCTTTGTGGCAGTTACAACATGTGCTTCAGAACCAAGTCATCCAACAGTAGGAATTAGCACAATGAGAACAAAACGAATATGCGATCTTAATCAATATCTCACCTCAATGTCAATTGTCACATAGACGACAGGCATCTCGAACCCGCCGTCTTGTTTCAATCCGAACAAATCACTTTGACGATTTTGACGCTGATTCACATAGCACAATTCCCGTCGATCGAGGTCGGAGAGCTTGAATTTTTCCACCTTGAAATGTTCCCAATTTTCTTGGTTTTCTAGTTCGTTGTGCAGTGGTACATCTTTGGCGTACTGCGTGGCTCGATACCGCGGTCGATAGATGTGGGCTATCGCGTCCCTTCGAACGAGGTATCCTTGATCTGGCGGCTTTTTCACGTCAAACATCAGATCCACCAGATCGGCTCTGGCGGCTTGCAATGATTCCGGTGTGAGGAGATCTTCGGCTTGCAAACATTTGAAGGAGTAGGCTGGTAAACGGATTGAAATACCGGACAATAGCGCTCCGTTGGATATCTGGAAAACCGGGGGAAGTGATGTGGAGAGCATTAAATGTGTTATCGCGCGAGCGGTAAGTGAAAAACAACCACCATGAGCAGGACTTTATTCAAATAGCATTGCGAAATCAATTAGCTCGTTTTCATTCGTTGCACTTAGGAATTAACCCAGATCTTATGAGTTTCACCAGGTTGAATAAACTAGAGTCTTTATAATATTTATTATAACACGATGCGGCAGCAGTGGGCTCGACTTTAGATAATCCAGGTTTGGAAAGCGCTGCAGTTGCATGTTATAAATCAGTATAAAAAGAGGTTGAACAACGACTACTACGGGCTAGCTCTCTACAATTGGACCCCAGGGCAACCAATTCAATTCAATTCAATTTTAATGGTCTAACAAGCATGTAGCTTTACAATAAACCACAGAATAATATGGGAACTAGGAATAATATAACAAGCAAAAACGGGATTTGGTTGCTTGTCGAGCATTTCAAGAATCAGGCAAACATCCAAAGGGCAGAAATTGTTTTCGGTTAGTGGGATGACAAATGTAGATGCATGGGGGTAAACATGTATACTTTTCTTAGAAGCACGGGTTAAGGGTCAACAAGGCATAAAGATACTCTCGTGAACATTTGTTGATCTTGTGAGTTCACATCAAAATCGGGTAGATTGTTCCAAGTAACAAACAAAAATGTCGTCTGCAGTTTAGTCTCGAGTGAGGGACAGTTAGAGTAAATGTGTGAGCTCTTGTCTTAAGCGAGCCCTGTAGATTAAATAAGCATTGTAGAGGGTGATTTGCGGTATTCAAAATATTGTAAACCAAAATCAAATCCTTTCGGAGACGACGACGTGGATAATCGAATAAATTCAAGGGTTTTATTTACTCATTGTACGGTTCTGACTGAGTCCGGCGACAAGATTCGTAGCTCGATGGTATATTCTTTAAAAAGTCGCAATATCTTTTTTAAGCCATGGCGACCATGCTCAAACGGCATATTCCATCGTGGGTCTGATATACTTATTTATGATACAGGGAATTGTCTGTTTTGAGAACCTACCGAAAATTCTCTTTTGGAGTGACAATTTCTGTGATGTTTTGCGATAGACGGAGTTGCAGTGGCTCGACATCCATAGGGTGTTGCTTTTAACACACCCAAGTCCTTTTGTTCCATGGTCCACGAGTGGCTGTACCAAGAAACTACTGGAACTCCACATATTTTCGAAGGTTTAACATGTGATACTTTTGGAAATTGAAAAATATGCGATTTTTTAGGGACCAAGCCTGGAGGTTTTCCAGATCATTCTGGAGCAGTTCGCAGTCGCTTATTTATCCTCGACCACACTTTTATATCGTCCGCGAACAGTACGATCTTACATTTGATGAGAGCCCGTATGTCATTAGCATAAAGCACCAAGAGGATTGGTCCGAGGACGGATCCCTGAGGCACTCCACTTGTAACGGCTACCGACTTCGATAGAGCACCGTCCACAGAGACTTGAACAAGCCGATCATTCAGGTAATTTTCTAAGCTGGCTAATAGTCTGCCAGTGATATCACAACGTTCCAGCTTCTGCAAGAGAATACTGTGGTTTATGCGGTCAAGTGCTTGCGGCATATCGAGTTAACATACATGGATGGTATCCACAACATCTACTGCTCGAATCCAATCGTCGAGTGTAAGGAGAAGGTTAGTAAGGTAGGAGTATCCTTTTTTAGAAAATGGCCCATTTTCTTCAAGACATTTGCTCAGTTTTTTCGCCACTATTCTTTCGAGCACCTTAGATACGGCGGACAACAAGGTAACAAGCCTGTAATTTGCGGGATCTGAACGCGCTCGGCTTTGAAAATCGGGGAGATTGAACCGGATTTCCAGTCCGTCTGTGTGACACTTTAGGACAGCGTTTCGCAGAATAACTGAGTCAGAGGTCCGCATGGAAATTGTGCACAATGCTTGAGTATATTCGGGGTTACTTTATCACAACCAGGGGATTTTATGAGATTCAACGATAGCAGAGTTCCCATCACCTCTCCTTTGGAATGGTTATTGAGTCCAATGGTACATGATACGTTATTCCTGGATCCAGTTGTATATCCACGTTTTCCTTCGGACAAAATACTGTAGCATATTAATTTACGAGAACACCCGCAGTGTCAGCTGCATTTGTGGTCATTCCAGATTGCGTTTGTAAGGCCGCAACTTCTGGTTTCGCTGAACACTTCTTGTTCACAATCTGGTAAAGAAGCTTGGGATTTCGCTCCATTAAAGACAGTATACCAGCTTGATACTGTATTTTGTCTTCAGTAGTAAGTTTAATAACATGGTTCCTAAGTGTTCAAAAGGTATCCCATGTTATTTCGTTGGTTAACCGACGATGGTTTCTCCAAGCCATATTTCGCATTTTAATCCATTTCAGGGTGCGACTGCGGATTTTGAATCCGAATGCATTTCCAACCTGTTTAGGTACGAATTCTGAGTTAGAGTTGATTTCCCGGTTAAGCTTTGTCAAAATGCTGTACCATTGCTCGTTTACTCCGAAGCCTTCAATTTGACAAACGTTAATCAAACTTGGGGCGTTTTACAATTTAGGTAGGCATACATTTTTGATGATATTTATTGTATCGCTTGTTCGCCCAGCTTGACATAGGTAGTCGAAATTCAAGACCAAATTGTCGCTTGAACCTAGCGGGCAATCGTATGTACTGTTTTCGACGGAGTCTTCATCAGTTGTCAAGATCAGATCGAGCATTGATGGCATATCTGTCCCTCTGTATCTTCTATTGATTTCCACGTGATTATAAAAGGGAATTTCTTCAAAGAGCTGCTGGAAGATGGCAGCAGTGAAGGTCTGAGAAATTTTGTTAGTCTTCAGTAGGTCAGTTAGATTAAAGTCTCCCATGATCAAGATTCAGGTATGATATATCGAGTCAATCAAGCGTAGCTTGTCGAGCAGAGTCGTATTATACACTTCCGGGGCTGCTGGTGGACGATAAATTACACCAATTGTGCAATCTTGCCCTAGAGTCATTGTGAACAAGCACCATAGCGTGTCCTGAAGCACCAAGTCGGAATCCGTGTGTTCTCTGCATTTGTGTCTCTGATCATAATAGAGTGCCACACCACCTCCACGTGATGCAGTGACATGCCAGCAATCTCTAACCCACAATCGTGGATTTCCGGGTTATGCCAAGTTTCGGTAATGGCAATAAACTGAGGTCGTTTTTTCTCACACCTAGCTACAATTTTGGCAAATCAAGCATTGAGCATTGGGATACAAGTATCCAAAAACAGTGTTGGTTAACAAAGATGGATCGTGTCGTATGATGGCATAATCTGAGACAACCATCATTGTCGCGCCGACTCCGGAAGAGTCGGTACTTTACTGTTTTCGACGAGTTCGATAGCAAATCGAATTATCTTTTTGACCTATAATTTAAAATGATAATCTAGTTGATATCGGATAAATGAAAAGTTCGTAGATGTACATGAAAAACAATTAATTGCTCAGGATTCGCAATGTCACTCTCAGCAAACAGCAACCAACGGATTAACTCCTGGTGGGTTAAGTCATTTGACTCGAGTTCAACTCTCGTTCTAACTCCTCGAGTACACTAAATCCAACTTTAATCGCATTCCCTTTTTAGTATCTCTCCCGTTATGATTAACCTCTCAAGGACAACCAGTTGACCATCCGGAATCCCAAGCTACAAGAGAACAGCATCACCGAGAATGAAACACGTGCCTATTACAAAGTGTGATCCAAACATGCGAACCGGTTGTCATTATGATCTGAGTTGTCCGACGATTTCGTGCCCACTCAACGCGAGGTTGTTTGAAGGACCATGACGCTGGTGGTTTTCTTCATCTGATACCAAGAAATAACCCGAATTCTTGTTTGTTTATGCTTGCTGTATTCGGCCTTTACATCGCTTCTTGCTCTTGTGTTTTGCCTAAGGGTGGTGTCCTCCTGCACCCTCCGTTAGTGCACTTCAATCCCTCTACACTGATACAGAAGGAAGGCGGTTTGCCATCACCGTTGTTCAGTACGTCCTCAAATGCGTCTCTATACAACATTCAAAACAAGCAAAATGTCTTTCTAACTCACTCGGTTATACAGTCGAACAATCCGTATCGAAAGTTCCAGTTGAGAGTCGCCAAGGTCACTGTTTACGCGTCTTTTATTTCGTCTGGCTGAACGTTTCGAATAACCTTGGAAGTGGTTCTGACCACGAGGCAAGCGACGTTTTCGCCTGACACTTCTCAGACTTGGAATACTCACAGTCAATGGGATCCTTTCAACTTTTGGTTCATATTGACCCGAATGCAAATACGTGATACGCATATTCGCGATATGCGGTGGACCGAATTTCAGCTTGTCGTCTTGCCTCCCATCTAACAGCAAGATGCCTCGAGCATGGGGTAGAATTTGTGCAGGTTGGCCGATCGAGAGTGTGGAATAACTTCCCACCAGACTCCAAGTTGGAACTGTATATTCAACAACACTTTCGTCGATGTAGCCGACGACCTGGAAAAACAAAACAAATCATAAGCTTTATTGGAATAATTTTGAGACCGATCGTGTATTCATAATGGAATGAAATTTGAGTGCAATTGGTATGAGAAATTTTTGGTAACGTTTTATTTCTGACACAGAAGATTCGTCAGACCAAGGATGATAGTAGCAGTCAACCCACCACCTCTGTTTTCAGCTCACTGCAAAACAGCTTATATTAAGCCAAAGAGGTATCACTGCATGTAGGTATGACCAGGATCAGAGTCGATTTGCACGTCAATCTAACACAAGTGAGCACGGTCAAGGTCAGTTGACACTGTGGCCCACATGCTTAAAAGTATATAACTAATGGGGTTAACAATCACTCTGTCCCTACCTGATGAGTGCAAACAGCACGAAACCGTTCGTGGGGTGTGTGTGTGATGGAGATGCATGCAAATGAGCTTTTATATTCATGGTCATGGGTTCAAACCCAGTCTACATGAGTGTGGTCTCATGTGATTGAACAGCTTGGTCGTACCAACCTTATTCAACAGTGGCATACAAGCGCAACTTGTTTACCACTCTTCCACTGTTTCAAGCGCATGCGGATCCTAGACTTACTGTCCCTACCTGATGAGTGCAAACAGCACGAACCCGATGAGTGCAAACGGCACGAACCCGATGCATGCAAATGAGCTTCTTTATAAATAGGGTTAAGCTTAAACGATTGTTGAAGACAAAGAAAAATCTAAATAACTATTAGGTCTAAGGTGAATAAGACAATCTACGTTCGTTTGCGATTTCGAGGATAAATCCTCATTTGCAAATGGAAATTTAGCTTTTATATGGGGACTAATCTAAGTCCCACAGTTGGTGCAATGTAGCACCGATAACTGTTTCGAATATTTTCGCAACATTCCAATAACAGCAGGATGGTCGTTTTTGTTTAAAGTCAGATTTTCATTAATAAGTAGTACACGACGTTCGAAAAGCAGGACAAAAGCTAAATTTCAATTTGCAAATGAGGATTTATCCTCGAAATCGCAAATAAATGGTTTTAGCACAAAGTCAAAACGGCGTTCGAATGTCAGGTCACGGATACGCATACCTGATGAGCGGCAATAACCGCGAAACCGGTCGTGTGCTTCTGTCCTGCTTTTCGAACGTCATATACTACTTATTAATAAAAATCTGACTTCAAACAAATATCTACGTTCGTATCAGTGCTGAGCGTCAGATTGTGGAGATTTCTGCCCCATCTACATTATTGACTGCCAGTCGACCTACCTTAGAAACTTCGCATGTAAGCGTTCGCCATACGGTTTAATACCGCGTCTCAACGATTCCACATTGTCTGGATCAACATTGTGGCCGGTATCTAAAACGTGCTCCGCCAAGGCTGAATCACGAAACAGGGATTGCTATTATTCCCCATCACGGGGGTGCCCATAGGCTTACTATCGTTTGTTTGACGGTAAGGCAGAAACAGAGGTGATGGTTTGACTGTCGTGCTCCCTTGAGGTTACCATGACACTGTGTTACAAGTGAAACGTTACCAAAAACTGCTCCAAGCGATTGCACACAACTTTCTTTCCATCGTGAGTTTTACATTTTGTTCGTAAATTTAAGGTTAACTAGAATAGATATTCATTTTTTTCAAACAAATGGATGCGATGTACAAAACGTCTGCGATCGTTTGGAGAACCATATTTGTGAAAATGAAAGTTTGCGTTCCCTTTACTGATTCTAAGCTGGTTAATAAGTTCACAGATCAAGTTGAGCGCTCAGATTGCTCAGATAGACATCCGCTAACCACTGAGCTTGATTGCGTAATCCGAGTGGCCACACACGTTAATATTTCTTCACTGCAGAACCGGATGGCAAACTGTGGAGTTATCAGCGCCATCACACCTCGTTGGCCGCATTCTTGCCAGCTTATTTTGTTTCAACCGCTTCAGCATGAAGTCGCTCTGTCTATCGTTTTTCGTACCTGGTTATCGTACTGACACCCATGGTTTGACGAAATTTTGCCGCCAAAAGCGTAACGTCACCAATAAATTACGCTCTAATCGGATGCAATACACATTATTTGTTTTATGAATGTTGATTTAGTTGGTAGCATGCATAATTAACGATCGAAACCCTTATGGTTGTGCAGAAAACAGAGACAGTGAAGTATAAAACATATAATCCACTTCTCAAGGTCTTTACAAGAACTTCAGGGTGGAAAATTCGAAAAGTAAACCAAGTTTCTGAAAATGACACGATAACCCGAAACGTGATGGCAAGCAGCTTGAAGTGTGCCAGCTGGCAACACGTCGAGATTTTCGAATAACAAACAGAAAGTCGGCTGATAATTTGATAATAAGTGCTCGCCAGTGGAAACTATTCTTTTATAGTGTGACGGAACAACCGTTCTGACAGAAGGTGCAGAACATTGACATTGAAGATGCGCATCACTTGAATTCCTCGAACGCTATCGTGCATGTGGGACCAGAGAATACTCTCCCTCCCTACCTACATACTTACTCAATACATATTGCAAAAATGTGATCCAAAGTTGCAATTTGTCGAAATCAGGTGGTAAACCTAACTAGAATAGTCTTTTTCTAAGTCAATCTAATCTTCTTCTTCACTGCACCGTTAAAGGACTTGTGGACCTATCTCATATGAGAAATCAACTTGCTTCCCCAGATTCATGAGCCTGAATTTGTTGAAGTTAAATGGTCGTTTGTACTTCTACGACCAAATATGAAGCGTATCAATATCTTTTTGTAAGAGCAAACAGTTTTCTGGGCTTCAAATGCAACCCCAATATCATTATATCACTTAAATTGTAGAAGGTATTGTTATTATGTCCGTGTCTGGTTTATTCGAAACACTCAGCTAACTTGCATGAGTTTAAAACGAAATTAGACGAGTATTTATTGAATTATTCGTTCTTCCTCTAATTCCTTATCCTGTTTTTTTACACTTACATTTCAATGTTCACCATCCTATCGTTATTGTTAAGCTTTTTTAATTCAATTTTAATGGTCTAAAAAGCATATAGCTTTACAAAAAACCACAGTTCAAGAATCAAGTAAATATCCAAAGGGCAGAAATTGTTTTCGATTGGTGAGATAACAAATGTAGGTGCATGGTGTTAAGATGTATCGTTTTCTTCGATGCGCGGGTTTATGGTCAAAAAGGCATCAAGTCTTCTCTTGAAAGTCTCGAGTAAATGTGTGAGCTCTTGTATTAGGCGAGCTCCGTAGATTCAATAAGCATTGTAGAGGGTGATTTTCGGTATTCAAAATATTGTAAACCAGAATCAAATCCCCTCGGAGAAGACGACGTGAATAATCAAATAAATTTAGCGTTTTGATTCGCTCATTGAAGGGTTTCCGGCTAAGTCCGGTCACAAGATTGGTAGCTCGGTGATGTCTTTTAGACTATTAAACACATTTTTAAAAACCTTGAATCGATATTCTTAAAATTAAATCGATTTTTAACACTCCGCCGCTTTGTCAATCCATGTAAAACTTGATCTCTCTACCTCTTCCCGATTAGTGTGTGCCACACGAAACAATACTTATAGAAATAAGACAAGAAAGTGCCCATGAAACGAAAACTTGTTCTATATACACAGAATACGTTGAGTGACAAGTAGCTTAATGTTAATTGTAAAATATGCAATGGGTTTGCTGAAGTTTTCTTACGACACACAAATCTTTCAACTGGTTCTGAGCATCCCCTTGTTCTTGAAACAGTTTGAATTTAGCGGCACCTAACGCACAGGCACATAATGACTTTGACGACCTTATAACGGGATTACGTTGATCTGAACGTAGATTCAAAGAAAACGTCTTATCAAAACCTACTAACATGGTTCACAAGGTACCTGTCTGGATGCAAAGTAAAAGTCAGAATAGATGGTGAAACTTCTCGAACAATTGAAGCCACGAGCGGAGTCCCTCAGGGTTCGGTTCTCGGTCCGATACTGTTTCTCTTATTTATAAATGACCTACCGAACTTACTAGCATGTAAGCTTGTTTTATTCGCAGACGACGTAAAAATCTGGACGAATGTCAACTCTATCGAGGACTGTCAATTTCTGCAAGGAGATTTGAATAAACTGCACCAGTGGTCAATCCAAAACAAACTGCCATTTAATTTCCGCAAGTGCAAAATGTTGCAAGTCGGAAAACCCTCTTCCTTTCCCTATACACTTGGCAGCCACCCGCTTGAATGGAGTACATCACAGAAAGATCTCGGAATCTTGGTGTGTGGCACTTTGAAGAACAGCTTACAGTGCGAAGCCGTCTACAAGCGTGCGTGCAGCTTGCTAGGTTTACTGAAACGCATTTTCGGACGTTTCCCACCACACTCACTCGTGAAATTACTAAACACTGACATACATCCTGTCGTTGACTACGCTGTACAAGCTTGGACGCCATGGATGGAAAAAAACATCTCGCTCCTCGAACGAATTTATCACAAGGCAACCAAAATGGTTACCGGATTGAATAATTTACCCTTTGAGCAGCGACTGATCAGACTTGGACTGTGCACCCTCGAGCGCAGGCGTATCCTGCACGACCTCACACTGACATACCGAATCATCTACGCGAAATCCCACCCTCTCAAACACCTCTTTCAGTTTAGTTCGGTTGTCCCCACACGCAGCCACCCTTTGACCCTTCAAATCCCACACTCACGATTGAATTGTCGTCGTCACTTCTTCGCTGTTCGTGTATGCTTCTCGTGGAATAGCTTGCTGACAGATATTGTTACCTAAGCGAACGAGCACATCTTTATACAGAGGTTACGAAACCTTATGTGGAGAAGTACTGCGTTGGCCCCTACCTATTGATGTCTATATTTTTCAACGCACGGAACGACCGTCCACCCAAAGATTCTTTTCCCTCAGTCTGTGTTGCCATTGAGGATTATTTTCGCTCCACCTATGAAGAACACGGATATGATCATACAAGTAACGATTTTTTTAAATTTTTTATACGTATATCCTATGGTACTGTACAGCAATTTGCTTTTTTAACCATCAATCTTGAATCTTGAATATTGAATCTTGCTCAATTGCAAGCATTTCCATCACACATACACACGACCGGTTTCTTGTTGTTTGCACTCATCAGGTAGGGGCAATGGGATCAAGATCGCATATTCCTGAAACAGTGGAAGATTAGTAAACAAGTTGTTCTTGTAAACCACGGTTGGATAAGGTTAGTACGACCAACCTGTTCAATTACATGTGCCCAAACACATGTAGGCAGGGTTTGAACCCATGACCATGAATAAAAGAGCTCATTTGCATGCATTGCCATCACACACACACCCCACGACCGGTTTCACGCTCTTTGCACTCATCGGGAAGGGGCAGTATGATCAGGATCGGCATGCGCTCAAAAGCATCAAATCATTAATGAATCGAAAATAGATGATAGCTGGAATTCGGTCCTTTTAAATGGTGTGTCATCATTGTCATGTCAAACCAAGTTACTCCCGCTATCAGAATAAGAACGATGATTGCATATATTTTCATGAAGACCACGTTTAGGAACTGTCTACCACTTTTAGCTCGCGTCGATTTACGATGATATTATCTCATTATTGACCGAAATTGAAAGAAATTCGATCGTGTAGGCAACGCACAAAATCTTTTACCATCCTCTAATTGACAAACACACATTTATCTTCGATAAGTATACCCGCAATGTGTTGTCACTTTGAAGCAGTGCCCACAGACAGAAACACAAGCCCCGGCAACCATACATTGGCGCACTGTTTTTTTTTCACCAAAACAAGTTTGTTTTCTTGTTGAAAACAAGAAAAAGTGTACACAACGATCGGGTGCGCACGCTTCCGGCGCCGATTGTCAACTCGGAGGCAGCGAAGTAGAGTGCGCTGTCACGCGTTTTTTTGTGTGTGGTTTTTTCGACGGCGCCTTGAGACCGTTCGACATGACACAACTAGCCTATGATTAATCACAACAGCTGAATCATTCGTTACGCGCTGTCTGATGGGATTCGGATAACAGGGCACTAAAGTGGTTCGAGGGAGAAAGGGGGAGGGTAAGTAGTTATCGTGGATACCACGTAATCTTAATTTCAAGGTTCACTATTCATGGTTAAACTAGCAATTGGCTTTTACAAAGACCACAGGGTGTAAATCTTAAATGCAAAAGTATATACGAATAAATTTTTAATGTATTAGAATTCATGATCTCTTCATGGTATACAGCGCGAGTATACAAAATGCTCTACGGTATGGTAGCGAAACCTGGTCTATTTACGCCAGATATGAACGAAAGTTGAATGCTTTTCATTTAGGGAGAATCTGTCGGAGCATGGACATATCGTGGATAGACAGAATAGCAAATGCAGAAGTGAATTTATAAAGCTGATCTGAAAAGCATGTTTACCCTACTACGACAGAGCCGCCTGCGATGGCTTGGCCACGTCTACGGAATGGAAAATGGTCGCTTTCCGAAAGACCTACTCTATGGTGAGTTGCAATCAGGAAGTCGACCATTGGGCAGACTGCACTTGTGGTACAAAGACGTTTGCAAAAGAGATATAAAAGCTCTTCACATAAACCCTACGAGTTGGGAAGAACTTGCTTTTAACGGCAATATTTGTAAGCGCTTTGGAAAGCTTCTTTCCTTAGCTGCAGATCGGCTGACTGACTGCAGGAGGCCAACAGTCTCAAAGACGGCCGTAATCGCAAGAGTAAGTAAACGTGAGAGTTACGCTTTGTTAGACGGTGGGGACAATATAAGAATTAGTTTGCACATAATTGTCAAGTTTCAATTTGAATAAATTTAAACTACTGGAGAATATCGCGTTTTCGGGAAGCGAATTCCAAATAAAACAGACACGCACTGGTTGTGTTTGGAGTATGATAATCCAGAATACAACCGTGACTCTAGATCACGCTAGCAGTTCGAAGTCATGATTACATTTTCAGAGGGTGTATAGCAAACGAGTGGCGTGTTTGTAAACAATTAACGATAAATAATAGGATTTATATGGTTATAAACATGACCTTCATGTTACAGCTGAGTAAGTTATTTTTAACCATGACAGCGAATTCTCGTTCATTTATTTTGCTATACATTGACCTACATTCCCTTTCGTTCTGTATGCTTTCTTTTAACCATCAACCCGAGTGTTTTCCGTGGTCAATCTATACTTCAATACTTTACTTTTGTTATTGTCCTATAAATAAAACACATCGGACATTTGACGTTGGATTTGTGCTCAAACGTTCCATTCCGGGTTTTTTCTGTTTTCCTATCTGTTAGGTTAAGATCAACGCATCGATTGATACAAAGCAACCACTGTCTCTCTCTACACTTCATCACATCACATTAGATGTTGACCATTTTTAAAACTGCTACACATGCAGACACCTAGAAACTTTACTTCAGTTGTGTGACCCAGGCTACACGTTCAAGCTTGCACTAAAAGAAAATCTGTGGCTGCGGACCATCTGCATTATTTTGTAATTTTATTGAGCAGATTTTGGGACGGGCAATCGTGCCATCCATTCAGGTTGTTCTGTAGCAGCAAACATTCATCGACACAAACTGCCGCTCAATCTTCCAAAGTCAAAATCAATGTAAATAGGCTATGGTCACCAGTGATTCCCTGTGGTGTAAACATGGACATGAAAAAGCTTCTAGCCCGTCACCTACCGGATCAATTTTTTTAGTTTCTGTGTTGTAGCTGTATAGTTATGCATCAGGTGGGACTCGACCATGATGCTGATGATGTCCAGGTATGAGAATGGTCAAGTTCAGCAGAGGCAATTTCAAGAAGCCTGCTAGCCAAAAGTGTCGATCAAGAACTCACGGGCAATCAAAAAGAACACTGCCAATCGGGTCTAACGCGGTACCTAGAAACATCCGAAAGACAACAAGAAGTTCGGGTTTCGAAAATTTGCATGAGAACTAAAGTAATGTGTTGCTCACATCCCCCGCACTTACACACCACTACCGTTTCTGGCTGTTTGCCGTCATCAGGTGGAGACAGTAAGATTGGATTCAGTGAGAATTGAAACAGTGGATAAGTGGTAAACAAAGTTATACTTGAATGCCATTGCTACATAGGGTTCATACAACGAACCACGATGTTCAAACACAGAATCACGAAGTGATTCTTGGTCATGCACTCTAGGCGCTTATGGATTACCAAAGTAATGTGTTGTAAGTGCGGGGGATGTGAGCAACACATTACTTTGGTCATCCATAAGCGCCTCGAGCGCTTGGCCAAGAATCACTTTGTGATTCTGTGTTTGAACATCGTGGTTTGTTGTACGAACACAATGTAACAGTTGCATTTAAGGAAAACTTTGTTTCCATGAGAATTGTTAGAATGACACCTACTTCCGAAACAAAAGCAGCAGAGCGTTGAGTGGCAATGGCTTGTAGGAAACACGTCGATACGATATCATTTGACAAATCAGATCCAAGTGTCAGTTGGCGTAGACATATTGAGAGTGTCCATTGTAATTTATTAATGGACATACAAGCAATCTGTTTTCGTGCGTTTCATGGTACGTGATGAATGCAAACGGCACGAAAGAGGTCGTGGTGTGTGTGTTTGCAATGGATATGCGCGCGATTACGGATTTGTATGGATAGTCATTCCTCTCCAGAACACCGCAACACCAATTTTATTTTGATTCTCTTGACTGAATACTTCTTCCGGCCTATGCCAATTTCTGACAAAACTGTCATGATAGGAATGGTCGTCCTCAATAACCACAAGGGATACAATTTTTCATGATGATAATGAAGATTGAGGTGCAAAAATGACCTTTCAATCACCTGGATATTGTGCTTTTGTACTAAGGTGACTGCCCCCGTGTAGGTGAACAGAGGGAGACTGAAAACTTGGAACTGAGGCATCGACTGCATGACCGCAACGGGAGGAATCACAGGCCGAAGCATCGTCGCGATCCGCAGATCAACTGGCAAACTGACTTGAAAGAACGGATTCACTACCGTCAGGGTGATGATGAATAGCTGTAATGAAGAAAAGAGAAAATCGATTGACCGATCGTAGACTGAGAAATTAGTTGGTGCATAGTATGGTAGATTGATCATTGCTCGATTGCACTATTGGATATATTAATCACTGTTATTTCGATTTTCGAGTGTTTAATAAAAGAAACGATTTCATGTGAAACGGCTCAAATCTTATTTTCAAAATCTCTGTCCAAAGAAGCATGACCCAATCCCACCACGTAACTTCCAGCAACTTCGAGGTTTTCGGAGAACTTTGTGACGACTGCAGGGATGCCAGTATCGCCAGAGCAGCATGTTTTCCTAGGAAATCGAAACTGCGTATCGATCTTGGGATAGTTGGAGGATGTGACGAAGGCGAATGATGAGGAGATATTGCTCCCGATACTTGCTGTAGTGATGTATCGAGAACTCTTGATGCGCATATCCGTATTTACTGTATAGATATGTCAAGAGCTGCTGATTGAATTATTATTGATCTGCCTGTCTTAAAGCTTGAAGATCATGGAATAACGTTAAATGAATTGGATATCACGTATTGCGGATATCACGTGTGGAATTCCTCAAGACTATGTGATTGAATAGATCCTCTTTTCAGCGTGTATATGAATGACAGAGCGGAGAACATCAAATGCACCGATTTGTGAGGAGTTATCTAAGATGTCTCGAAGTCAAAAAATCTTCCTTAGAGATAAGTGAGCTGACGTTTAATCCCCGAATTTGTTGACTGTTGCTATTAGAAAACACTTGGTTTAACTTTATCCGAATTGATTAGAAAGAAGTTTGGCGTCTGAGTGTCTTA